>JAAEAF010006618.1:0-72435 GCA_011037195.1 Triatoma infestans
GAAAAACGCAAAAAAGTAAAAAAAACATCTAGTAAAGTGGTACTTCTGGTTGAGGAATTTTGACAGATAACGTACAGTCAGATCCCATGGTAATACCTAAACGGTATATCAAGTTTCAACTTTCTGCGGAGCTATGCCGTTCACATACATACATACATACATATACACACACACACACACCCACAACACACACAACACACACACAGGTTCTCTCCACACAGCCATTTTTGCAAAAACCACTTTTTTGTACTCAGGTGACCTGACAACGGATATTTCCGGGGGAAAAGCATCGATATCGAAAATTTGACACATTACAATACTTCCTCTCATAGGAGTAAGAAAAAGTAAAAATGATGCATTAATTTAATAAAATCCAAAATTTTATATTTTTATTCGAATTCTAATTTAGTCAAAAATTAATAAGTTAACATAATTTTATATTATTTGGGTGAACTATTTTAATTTTTTTTTCTTATATATATAAATATTATTAGATGACTTATGACAATTTAAAATAAAAAATTTACTGAATTATTAATTTAATTACACAGTACTTGAAAATGAAAAAAGAGAGTACTGATGAGAAAGAGAGTATTTCAATAATTATTTTTCACCAAAATTACGGGGTCATTGGCTGGTCCCCTACCCACTTCCTCGCTCTTTTCGTCGCGTCATCAACTCTGGTGAACATCTTTTCTATAGGTAGGTAAAATTAAAACATTTACTTGGGGAATATTAATAATTATTTATGATATTTCATTTCACAAATTATTAAATAAACGATAAGTATTAAAAGTATGTAAGACTATTATTTTTTATTGTTTGATTTAATTAGGCCAAATATTGTAAACTTAAAATTTCCTAGGCCAAGTGGATTCAGTTAAAATTTACTATATAACAATAATGATTCAGAATCAATTAGTTCATCACAAAAGTAGTATTTTAATCTATTATAATGAAATAAAAGATGGATTTATAAGATTATTTTTTTAAATTTCGGATGCTGTATTCCAAGAAATTAAAGGAATAATTAAGTTAACTGAAATCCACTAATTCAATATGGCGTGATTATGACAAGAATTTTCTTTTCAATTGATACCTACTTTTTTATGTTTCATAAAACATATAATACAGTATTATTTCTGAATTTTTATTGACTAAAAATTTTCAAATTTAATTTTAAATAGATTTCAAATCGATCATAGGATCGATATATCAGAACTACAATAGTAATTATGGGAGTCATAGTTTGTAAATTTCATGAAAATGCCCTTAAATAATGTTGCTACACAAATTTTTACTTTCTCTTACTCCTAGTAAGAGGAAGTATTGTAATCGTGTCAAATTTTCGATATCGTGTTTTCACCGGAAATATCCGTTTTCAGGTCCACTGAGTCCAAAAAAGAGGTTTTTAGCAAATGGTCTGTATGTGTGTGTATATGTGAACAGCAGAGCTCAAAAACGAAAAACCGTAGAAAGTTGAAACTTGATATTCCGTTTAGGTATCACCATGGGATCCGACAGTAGGTCATTTGTCAAAATTCCTCAACCGGAAGTACCACTTAACTAATTATTTTTTTTTACTTTTTTGCAATTTCCTCAAAAACGGCTACGTCGATTTTCTTGAAACTTGTTATATCTACTACACATACAAAGAGCTACAACTTTTATTTGAAACATTTCTCCGGAAAAAATTCATTTAAGGGCAGTTTTGGAGGAGGGGTGGGGTCATGTTTTTCTTCCAAAGTTCTATTTCAGTTCACTATACAATTCTGTCATCTAAATAATATTAATTACATGTGTTAGGAATTCCTCGTTTGAAAAACTCGGATGAAAGTGCGTTTACTTTAACACTTTACTAAATGATTTTTTTCACTTTTTCGCGATTTTCTCAAAAATGGCTCCGACGATTTTCTTAAAACTTCTTATATAAACTAAACATTCAAAGATCTACAACTTTTATTTAAAACATTTGTCTGGGAAAATTCATTTAAGGGCACTTTTAGGGGAGGGGTTATGTTTTTCTCTAAAGTGCTATCATACAATTCTACCATCCAAAGAAAATTAATTAGAAATGAATAGATGGCCAAAATTCCAAGTTTCAAGGAAATTAGTAAACCTAAAGTGCGCTTTTACTGAACAGGTTTTTACAGTTTTCGACGAATTTCATTAAATTTAGTACACAAACTATAAAATTTGTCAATTATAATTTTGAGAGCTGGAGTAAGAGAAAGTTCTGTGAGTGTTTCAGATTTTTTTTCTTATTTCTTCCTTTTTTGGATTTCCTTCCTTTTTTTTTTTGGTAGAATGATTTCACATTATATTTATATTGTCTTAAATTTATGCATCAATCATGAATTTGCTCTTAGTAAAAAATGTCTTAGTGATATTTGATTCTGGAATCCCTTCTTTGTAGATTCAATTCATTAATTTTTTTGTTTTTTAAACACCAAAATACTCACATTAATTATTTAGAAAAGTCTATTACAAAGTCAAAATTTTCATTCACTTCCATAAATGTCTCGTAACAATTTTAACTACCAAACTTCCTTAGTTGATTACGACTTCTGGATGCCTAAATTTTCCTATTAATTTCAGGCAAAAAAAAAAAGAAATCATAATGAATACTTTGCTATATTGAAATGGTTAGCGTTTTTTTTTCTGTGATTATTTCCAATTCTTCAAACAAACAGGAAATTCTGAAAGCTAACCTTCAAGTTGCAAAAAGGTTGAAAGTATTCTCCCAGTTTCATATGTTCTAAAAAATTCTAGTTCAGGAGAAATAGTAAGTAAAGAGGTAATTTTAGTTTAGGAAATTCGTAGTAAATTAAAAAGAGGAGTGGTCCTAAAACAGTCTAGAGAAACTCCAGACTTTACCTACTTTAATTCTGATCTTTCTCCTTTTTGTAACACATATTGCTTTCTACCTATTAGATATTGCTTAAGAAACCCCAACTGTTCACCATCTATGCCGTAGTTATGCAATTTGTTTAATTAATTTTCTGCGATACCATCAAAAGCTTTTCTTAAACCACAAAACATAATCTCATACATTTCTTTTGTTTCAGAGGCTTGAAATATTTCCTCAACTAAGGCACCTATGGCATGTGGAGCTGAACTGTTTGCCCTATAACTACATTCACATTATAATAATAATAAAAGTAAATTAGTTGAGAATGAGCTAGGCCAAATCTATAAAACTAACCTATTTGGAATTCGTCCAACTATGTCCTACATTATTTGACATGAAACGTTTTTTTTTTAATATACTACTACTTCATGTCTTTATAAAGGTCAGCCAACAACATGTACTAAATAAAATATTTATAATCTTGGTTTAATATGGTATTTAAGAGATGTTAGATGTATTGGGAGTGGCTATAAAATTAAATCCACTATCAGCTAGAATATTTCTATTGTGGCTACTTGGGCTGCCAGAGTGTGTACATAGATCGCCTTATAAAGTGTACAAAGGGTGTACGGTGTTGGTAAGCTTGGAGGCTGTCTGTCTATGTCAGCTAAACCCAAATATTTGAAAATATCGTACCTCTTTCACGCTCTACATGTATATTGGTATACTGTTTGAAATATCAGTATACGAGGATGGGATGATAAGTTTCCGATCTAACTAGGAAGAAACAAAAATAAATGACATAAATGGATTTTATTTCTCTACAAAATCTCCTTGTAAATTTATACACTTGCCTACTCGGATATAGGCTATATAGGTGCTTTGGTACGAGTTTGCAACATAGGCGTTCCTCGCGGAGATGACCGGAATTGGATCCATATTTCTACCCAACATGGAACTTTTTTCAGATTTGGGAAGAGTATGAAAAGGTGCCAATCTGGTGAAAGGGTGCATGCGGCACAACTTCAAGCTCAATTAATGACTTTTTGTCACACACTGAGAGCTTTGTGGCTGGGAGCGTTGTCCTGATGAAACAGAACTTTCTTCTTCGCCAGACCTATCCTTTTTTTCTTAATTTTTTGCTTCAACTGGTCCAGAAGGTTAGAATAATATTCAGCGTTAATCTCCTGCTCTTTTCTAGATAATCTACCAACAAGATTCCTTTAGCGTCCCAAAAAAAAATGTGGCCATGACCATTCCCTGCAGATGGGCCACTTTTCGCCTTTTTCGGCATTGGTTCTCCCTTGCCTGTCCACAATTTCGATTGCTGTTTGGTCTTGGGCGAATAATAGTGGATCCAGGTTTCTTCCACAGTAACAAACCGCTGCAAAAAGTCTGTTGGGGGTGTACTCGTAGAGAGTCCAAACATTGTTTCGAAACCGTCACGCGTTGCCGTTTTTAATCGGAAACGTATGTACGCAGCACCCATCTAGCTGACAATTTTCTCATCCCCAAGATTTCAGGTAGGATATGATGCGTCCTTTCTTTCGATAAGCCAGTAATTTCAGTTACCTCTGTCCATTTCAACCGGCGATCTTTTTTGGGGATGATTTCTTCGGTTGTAGCCGATTTTGGTCTTCCAGAGTGCTCAGAATCTCCCAGTTACAAGTCCATGTTCATAACCACTACATTAACACCCCCCCCCGGAAATGGCTAGTAGTAAGGAAGAATGTAAAGCAAATGAAAGTTTTTCCTCAATTTCATTTACAAGGATCCATTCAATTTGAATTGATGGGTCCTGTTACAATCAAATCTGTTTTGAAACACTCACACATTTTTCTCTTACAGCTGTTAATTCAATTACGTATACAATGACAAATTTTTTTTACACTTCAAAATTGTTAAATGTAATGATAGTGGGGAACAAGTGCCTATCTAGACAGATAGAAGTGTGATTACAGCGTCAAGATTGAATAAAGCCTCACCTCTATACTTATATTTAGGCCAACTGTGTGAAAATCACCAAGTTTGAAGAAAATGTATCAATTTTATAGTTGTATTAACGCAGCAGGTAGAGAAAATCGTGGGTCTTTGTTCCACAACTAGGTTTTTTCCATTACGAATATAGAGTTTGCAACTTCTTCATGGGGAAATTTCATTACATACTACTAGCCTAGACTGATATCTGAAACAGTTAGACAATATAAAGGAGAAAAATACAATATTGATCCGAGCAGGACACGTTACTACTAACCGTGCTGAAGTTTGCGTGCTTTTAATAAACTCGAATGATTTATATAAAAGTACTAATATAAAAGTTACTACTATCCAATTCATAAAACTAGACTTATTTTGTTATATACATTTTTAAAGCGAATAATCAAAATAAAATAAATTAGTTTGTAATTTATTCGTTTTGTTATAATCTCTTTTTTTATTTATTAATCATAAAAATACTGTCGAAAGTTTCATGGATGGCCCATTGATGCAGTAAAAAAAAAAAATCTGGTGTGAAACACTCGCACAACTTTCTCTTACACCTGTTCTCAAAATTATAATTGACAAATTTTATTAGTGTACCAAATTTAATGAAATTCGTCGAAAACTGTTCAGTAAAAGCGCACTTCCGGTTTACTAACTTTCTTGAAACTAGGAATTTTGGCCATCTATTTATTTATAATTAATTTTGTTTGGATGACAGAATTGTATAATCAACTATGATAGCGCATTAGAGAAAAACATAACCCCATCTCTCACCTAAAAGTGCTCTTAAATGAATTTTCCCAGAGAAATTTTTTAAATAAAAGTTGTAGACCTTTGTATGTTTAGTTCATATATGAAGTTTCAAGGTAATCGTCGGGGTCATTTTTGAGAAAATCACGAAAAAGTGAAAAAAATCATTTAGTAAAGTGGTAAAGTAAACCCACTTCCGGTCATCCGATTTTTTTTCAAACTCGGAATTTCAATAACATATTTAATTCTAATCAATATTATTTAGATGACAGAATTGTCTAATAAACTGAAATAGCACTCTAAGTGAAAACCTAACCCCACCCCTGCAACATTAGTACCCTTAAATGAATTTTCCCAGAGAAATGTTGCAAATAAATGTTGTAGCTCTTTGTATGTAGTTGAAGAAAATTGTATGAAGAAAAGTGTCGGAGCCATTTTTGTGAAAAACGAAAAAAGTAAAAAAAAACAACTAGTAAAGTGGTACTTGCGGTTAAGGAATTTTGACAGATAACGTACGATCCCATGGTGATACCTAAACGGAATATCAACTTTCAACTTTCTGCGGGTTTTTTTTTTTGAGCTATGCTGTTCACATACACATACACACAGACTATTTGTTAAAAACCACTTTTTTGGACTCAGGGGACCTCAAAACGAATATTTCCAGTGAAAACTCGATATCAAAAATTTGACACGATTACAATACTTCCTCCTTACTAGGAGTAAGAGGAAGTAAAAAAAAAAAAAACTTAGGATTTAGGAAAAATAATTCTTAGAATATTATGATCATTTCAATTTTTTTGAAAAATGTGTTTAACGGAAGCTGCACTTTATAATTCGTTTGAGCACAGATCATCGGAAACGGGCAAGAAGATTTCCGTCAGAATCTGCAATTGAAAAAATCGACTTTATTGAATGGGTTTATTTTTTTTTTAGATTTTCGTAATTTTCTCGAAAATGGATTCAACAAGATATTGTTATAGTATTAATGAAAACATTTTTTTTTCTCGGAAAAATCAGCCTTCATAATGTATTAAAGTGCATTAAGAGAGGGTTTGTTTGAATTTTAAATTTTGAAGAAAATTGGTTAACTGGAAATGTGACTTTACAGAATTTTCCTGATTTTTACTTTCTCTCACTCCTAGTAACAGGAAGTATTGCAATCGCGTCAAATTCGATATCGAGTTTTCACCGGAAATATCCGTTTTGAGGTCCCCTGAGTCCAAAAAAGTGGTTTTTAACAAATGGTCTGTGTGTGTGTGAACAGCATAGCTCAAAAAAAAAAACGTAGAAAGTTGAAACTTGATATTACGTTTAGGTATCACCATAGGATCTGACGGTGCGTTAACTGTCAAAATTCCTCAACCGGATGTACCACTTTAATAGTTGGTTGTTTTACGTTTTTGCGATTTTCTCAAAAATGGCTCCGTCGATTTTCTTTAAACTTAGTATATCAAGTATACATACAAAGAGCTACAACTTTTATTTGAAACATTTCCCCGGGAAAATTCATTTAAGGGCACTTCTGGGAGAGGGGTGGGGTTAGGTTTTCAACCTAACTGCTATTTCAGTTTATTAGACAATTCTATCATCTAAATATTGTTAATTAAAATTAAATATGTTGTTGAAATTCTGAGTTTGAAAAAAATCGGATAACCAGAAGTACGTTTGTTTTAACAATTTACTAAATGATTTTTTCAGTTTTTCGTGATTTCTCAAAAATGGCGCCGACGATTTTCTTGGAACTTCTTATATAAACAAAGACCTACATCTTTTATTTAAGACATTTCTCTGGGGAAATTCATTCAAGCGTTACAGCTTCCTCTAAAGTGGTATCATAGTTGATTATCCAATACTATCATACAAAAAAATTAATTAGAAATAATTAGATGGCCAAAATTCCAAGTTTTAAGAAAATTAGTAAGCCGGAAGTGCGCTTTCATTGAACATCTTTTTCAGTTTACGACGAATTTCGTTATATTTGGTACACAAACAATAACATTTGACAATTATAATATTGAGAACAGGTGTAAGAGAAAGTTGTGCGAGTGTTTCACACCAGATTTTTTTTTTGCAGAAGGAATTTTCACCAAAACGGCTGATTTTCTTTAAAATTGTACTGCTACAGTTCGGTAAAAATATCTGCAACATCGAAATGAATGCCTTAGTAGAGAAGCGGTGTGCAGTCAAAAAACAAAAATATTATGATGCAAAGACAGATAAGATGTTAGGAATGGTTGCTTGTTTTACCTAGTATTTTGGCGCAGTGTACGTATTTATTCCTGCTTGGTTTAAATTTATTTTTATATAAATAGTCTTCTTTTTTCCTTTTTTTTTTAAGAAATAAATGTCTTTAGTAAACATTATATGTGTAAATACCTCCCCAGCCCTCATCGCTATATAGTATTTTTGAACCTTTGTGTAAACGATGATTTTCGTATTCTTTCGACCAAAATCGGTTATTAGTTCTTTCACTTGCCAAGGTACAAGAAATTTAAGGGCCTTGATGTTATACACGATCTGCTTTATAACCACATTAAACTATCTGATCTTAAAACCTGTGTGTGTGATGTTAACGGCCCTCTATCATATAGTTAGAGCAATCATATATTTGCTAGCTGCATCATTAATCTTTTTCTTTAAAATGGCAGTTCAATTCTATGCACAGTTCTATGACCAATGTAATATTCAAGTACAATAAATGTATAATTTTATTTTTATATGGCTATGTGTAATAAAGATATAATAACAAATAATTTAGTGACGTCAATTGAGATTTTATAGAAATGAAAGAAATTATAAAAAATTTTAATTTTAATTTAATGATACCACACTGCGTTCACAATATCTACTTCAATCAACAAACCAACAAGTGTGAATGTAACAGAAACATTACGTTGAAGTGAACACTCGACACTAACTTGATGAAAATCCGAAACTGCGCAGGAATAAAAGGAATATGCATGATACGATGGACAAAATACCAGATGTTATCCAGCATTGCGGACCCATCCTCATATTCAACTTACTTATCTATTTCAATTGATCTTTAATAAATATTTATATTATCTTCATACATAATATATTGCAACATATTGTGTAATATTAATAATACATGTATATATAATTCATAATAATACATATTAGAATTCATGAAATGATGAGTCAGAGAAACTATTATATGCATTGTACGAGTTCAGATGAATCCCACGATTTTAAAAATGATTTTTAATAAAATCTTATTGCATAATATTACTTTCTCTTACAAGTAATAATAAGTAAGAGGAAGTATTTCGATTGTGCAAGATTTTAGAAATTGAGTTTACACCAGTTCATTTTCACCACGTTATGAGGCCTCCTGAGTCCGAAAAAGTGTTTGTTAGAAATTGGTCTGTATGTGTGTCTGTCTCTCGTGTTTGTTTATAAACAGAATATCTCTGAAACGAAAAGTCGCAGGAAGCTCAAACTTGGTATTTTGTTTATATACTACACCCTCCATCAGACATGATACCTCTTCTAGTTTTCACTTCGTTTCCTCTATCATTAAGCAGTCCATTATCTTACTGGTTTGATCTAAAATTGTATTGTTCTTTTCCAATCTGTTAGTGGATTCCATTACAATGAAATCTAAATTAATTCAGGTTTTTGCACCACTAGGTTCATAGAATGTCAAAATTCTCGGACAATCACTTCCAGAATTCGCTGGAATATATGGATTCATTCAGTTTACCGGATTTCGTAACATAGACATAAAATATAATGGATTCTAAAAATATCTACTCAATGGCACCATTATTTAAGATATTCACGAAAACAAAAACACACGTGCACCGTTAATGTTATCTGAAGATAAAGCAAGACAAGTGGGGGACCAATTTCAGTTGTAAGATTACAGAGCATTCAAAAAAGGCAAGCGAATCCACTGGTTAAAGATAACAATAAATCACCATCATAGGAAATTGACAAAGAAAATCGATTATTTTAATTATTTTTTATTTTATTTTATGACAATAAGAGGTTTTTATCAGCAGCCTAAACAGCATGTTCATTCAAGTGTACAAACATTGTTAGAAATAAATAAGATGCGTAAATAAACAAAATTGTTCACTGAGAGAATTATCTTGATTCTCAGTACGCGAGGTTTATATGGTTGTTTATATTGCCCGATTTATTTATTTGTAGTGATTTAATTACATATTTTTACTTTTTTTTTTTTTTTGAGGGTTCTCTATTGCGACCATTGTTTGATCTATTGTACCCCCCTCTGATGCCGAAGATGAGCTTCCTATCATTAGCTCATCTACAGCACCCCCTCCAGGTTGAGCTCTCCCTAAAGAATCCCAAAATCCTGGAAGGTTCTAGGGTAGTATTTCCTCCTCCCCTATCTGGTAACGGCCCAGACTACTAAATCTTCTTTGAATGACGCCATCACAGTCTGTGAGGAGGTGTATCGGAGTTTCCTCCATCTCTCCACAGAATCTGCATGTGCCATCATCTTCTAGGCCAAGCTTCCTCAGGTGTCCCCTGAGTCTGCAATGCCCCATAAGGAATCCCGTAAGAATATGGATCCTACTCTTACTCAGATTGATGCCACCCAGACTGACCCTGGTTGTAACCACCCAGGCAGACCTTGGCCTGTCTCAGTCCCGGGATGGTGTTCCAGAGACGAGCTCTTTTCGCCACCTCCTCCTTCTTGATTTCTTCTAAGAGTACTTGGTCACTGACTCCACAATACAGCGCCTTCTTTTGCCAGGGTGTCGGCTACCTCATTACCTTCCACGCTGACATGTCCTGGCACCCAATACAGGATAACTTTATTTTTTCTGCCTAGGTCATGAAGCTTATCTAGACATTCCCATACCATTTCAGAACTGATAACATGAGAACTCAGTGCTTTACTGGCCGCCTGACTATCGGATAGGATAACTATCTCCTGATTCCGATATCCTCTGTTAAGGTTCATCTGAACGCACCTTCCAATAGCGGGAATTTCCGCCTGGAAGATGCTAGGAAACCTACTCATGGGTTCCGAGTGTTTGGTTCTAGGCCCTAACACTCCTGCCCCGGTTCCTTCGAGGGTCTTAGCCCCTTCTGTATACCACTTAGTGGCAACATATTTTTACTTACACTGAATGCTTTTTTTTCTCTGATGTGAAAGGAATTGTTGCGAACATGTGAAACTTTAGTAGCTGAAATTCCTCGGAAATACGTTTTTTGAGATCACCAAAGTCTGAAAGAGATTTTATTTGGTTGATGGATTTTGCGCAAAAACCATCATTGTTTCAGATGCGATGGTTGTATACCTAAACGAACCGAATACCTGGTCTGAGCGTCTTGCGATTTTTCGTTTTTGAGATATTTCGTTCGCACACAGACCATTCGCTGAAATCATGTTTTCATGCTCAGGGATCTTGTATTTCCGGTAAATGTTCAATTTCACAAATTTGATATGAACGCATTATTTCTTCAAGAGAAAGTAAAAATATTATGAAACACTCAAGTGACTTTCTCTTACTGCAAAATTCTCTTAGTTTTAACAAAAAACTTTTTCTGAAAATCTGGAATATAGAAACATTGTCCGTAATTGGTGTGCGGAGTTTTCAGACAATTGATGGAGTGTTATCTGAATGGAATATCAAGTTCTAACTTGTTATTGGGGTCAAACAGTTAGTTTCAAAATTCAATTTGCACAAGCTTTGTTGGTTTTGTCAAAGAGGTGCTCCACATAAGGACGCTCAGCTATACAAGTAAAAACCCCACCACCATGCTCATGGCCAGCCCAACTAAAAGCATTGTAACTTTGCAATTTTAAAGCAAATTTCTTGATTAAACAGAATTAATTAGAGTAAGAGAAAGAGTCGTGTAGCTGTTTTACAACAGATTTTTTTTCTTTCAATTAAGGAAACGATTTAATTTTGGACAAGCTAAAAAATTAGTTGGCTGGGGCCAAAGAAAAAAATTTTTTATTTTTTAAAAAAGTTTATTCGTCGTTTCGGACACCTTTGGTGTCCTTCCTCAGGAACTACAAAACAAAAATATGGATATCAAGAAAATTGTATGATAAAATTAAAACATATAACAATTTAATAATATTAGAAAGAGATGATACCTGTTAAGGAAGAATGGAGAGTTAAATGTTTGAGGAGGTTATTGTTTGGTTGTAGAGTAAGGTATGCTTGCAAAGAAAACAGAAAGAGGAAATTTTATCCATGTTGGGAAATGTGAAGAGTGGTAGAAATGAAAAACAACTCAATTAATAAGAGAAATAAATGAACTAGATGATATAAATAAACTAGAAAATGAGTGGAAAGTGTAGAAAGTTGGTATGTGTAATTTAGTGGGAGGGGCCTTTTTTGAGGAAGCGGAAAATGTTGTTGTAGAAGAGGTAATGACGTCCTTGTTTTTTTTTTTTGTACTTGATAGAGTTAGGGTTGAGGTTAATGTGGATGGATTTAGAAAGATGTCGCTTCAGGTGGTTGGAATGGGTGGTTAGGACAGAAGCATTTCGGAAATCAAAGGAATGGGCAAGGGTGAGTGCATGTTTTGTGAGGGCTGTACTGTCAATTTTTTTATTAGCTATGTCTAGTTCATGTTGTCTAAGTCTCTTTCGTTGGTGTTGTTTTGATTCACCAATATAACATGCGTTACAGTTTGGTGCAGTGCAAAGTATGCTGTAAACAGAGTTCGTTTTGCCATAAATTTCAATGGGGTCTTTGAGTTTAGAAAACAGTTTGCTGAGTTTGTTGGAGGAGTAGAGGCCAGATTTGAGATTGGAAATGATAGACTTTAGAATATGCATGATTTTGTATGAGATGATATTTGTGTAGATGAAAGAACGGAATACAGATGGCTCGGGCATGGAATGGCATGTGGTTTTTTTAAGGGTTGTTTTTTAGTTTACAGAATGTTTCGAGGATGAGGTGATTTGGATAATGATTTTGTAGTAGAATGTTGTGTATCTTGTTGATATTGTCGTCTGGAGGTGCAGACCAAGTTAATGGCTCGGTTATGTAAGTTTTTGATGGAATTAATTTTATGATGTAAAGGCTGATTTGAAAGGAAATGTAGCAGTCTGCCGGAGTAAGTAGGTTTGGTGTACCAATTGTATGCGAATGTTTAGTCTGGTTGTCGCATTATTACAGTGTCAAGGAAAGAAATATGGTTGCTTTGTTCTGTTTCTAGAGTAAACTGTATGCGTGAATGGTAAGAATTAAAGGTGTCAAGTATTAAGGGAATGTCGTCTGGATTGACAGTCAGAAAAAGGTCGCCAACATATTTCACTAAGAATGAAATGGAGTTACTGAGTGAGGGAAGGCTGGTGTTAATGAGGTCATTCATAACAATGTTGGCAAGGGGAGGAGCTAGGCAACTTCCCATTGCAAGTCCGTCAGTTTGTATGTAGAAGTTGTTTATAAAGGAGAAGTAACCTGATGTGCAGCACATTTTAAGGGAGAGAAGAAAGCTGCCTTTAGAGAGAGTGGTGTGGGTTGTATCTGTCACTTGTTTAATTAACAACGGCCAAACATAAATATTGTTTACATTGATTTAATTTTAGGTAATGCATTATCTACATTAGATATTAGTATATACATTATCTATATTAGTATTGTAATAATTTTAGCTGATATTATCGATGAGTTCATTGACCTGAAAGAAGATCAATTTATTTTCAATAATAGCTTAAGATCGATTATTCTATCGAGATAAAAATAAAAAATAATCTAGTACGTAACACTCTTACAGCAATTCTCTGTTTAAAATAATAAAAAAATTGGTATTTTTATTGCTTAGTATCAGTTTAGTTGCCGTAAATATTACGTTTGTGATGACAGAACCAATAAATTTTATGTGATGTCAGTTAGAAATAAACCTAACATGCCACAACCACTCTCAAATCATTTTCCCAAATAAAACTGATAGGTTCTATTATATAAATGGCAAAGTTATATAACTGGCAAAGTTTAAATGATAATAGTTGTGAGATTTTTTTAGAAAATCTCAGATAGATAGATATAACATTTATTTACCTAATATATATATATAGATTTACACAGATTATTTGGAAGTTCAGATATATAATTATATTACACCCTTCCTATAGCTAATACATACATTACTATATAACTACTAGTTGGGGGAAAAAGTTGATTAAAAACCCCGTGACAGTTGAAAAATAAAGTTTATAAAGAAAATTGAATATTGGAGAGTTTAAATTTTATGAATTAAGTATATGTTTTATTCTTTTATGGCGGTAGGTCTGTGAAGAATTGTAACCAGCAATGGATTGGCAGAGAGGGTTAGTGTGCGTCCTGACTCTGGCGAGAAGTTTTTCCAGTCTTAGTTTAATAAAGTCACTTATAGTAGAGGTGTCCGTGATGTCATGAACAGGGCAAATAAGGGTATAGCGATGTGCGTTTGTGGGAAAACGAAGGAATTTGTTTTGGGTAATTTGGAGAGGTTAGATTTATAGGTGGAACTCCAGGCTGCACTGGCATATATTAGCATTGGACGGACGTCGACTTTATAGAGGATCAGTTTATTTCTGGTAGACATGTTTGAATTTCGGGACAGAAGTGGTAAAAGGAGCCTAATTGCTTTTTTTACTGTATTTACTCTATCAGTTATGTGTGATGGTAAAGTTAAGTTTGGTGTCGAGTAATATGCCTAAGTACCTGATGCTATTGGACCAAGGAACTTTAATTCGTTAACTGTGACGTAACGTGTAATATACGGTCTGCGTTTAGTAAACATGATAGCTTCAATCTTGTCATTGTTGATGCGAAGTTTCCACTTTTGGCAGTATTTTGAGATCTTTTTCAGTCCTCCAGTGAGTCTGTTGGCTATTGTATCAGTCCTAAATGAGGTAGTATACAGTGCAGCGTATAAGAAAATCTCAAAAACTGACAAAATCATTCTCTAAAGTCGCCATTTCAGATTGACTCATTTCCATCCGCAACTACATCAACTTAGAAGTACTTACTTATCTTGGCAGGCCTAGAATTGATAACATTGTAGTCCAGCACAGAACGCTAACAATATTGAACCAACACGTTTGAAATGTAATGTCGCAGACTACTCTGTGATTTAGAATCATCTAAAAATCACTTTTTCCGACAAAATGTTTATAAAAAAAAAAAAAAAAAAAAAAAGAGATAACAAGTTTATATCTGATCAAGTTTAAAGGAAATCATTACACTCGTACTCGAGAAATTAAAAAAAAAAAAAAACACCTAGAAAAACCTATTCTCTAAAATTGCACTTCCGAATAAGGATTTCCATTAAAATTCATTAGATATATAAAGCCAAGCTACAAATATATATTGTATATTAACAGAACCTTGCATTATACTGAAGTGGTACTTTAGAGGTGAGCTTAATGCTACTGTCCTTCTAAAAGCTCTCTGATAAATCAATTTTTCCCGGGAAAATGTTTCAAATAAAAGTGATAGATATTTATATGTGTAGATAGTATAGGAAGTTTAAAGGAAATCGAGGCACAACGCGAAAAAATCGAAATAAAAAATCCAGAAAGTTGCACTTCCGGTTGATGAATTTTACCAGAAACTTTTATTGTCATATCCGGTGGTCATATTCCTCCTAAACGGCATATCAAGTTTGAACTTCCTACGATTTTTCGTTTTTCAGATATTCTATTAAAACACACAGACATGTAGACATGTTTTTGCTTTATCTTAGTCTTTAGTAAAAGAGGAAGTATTGCGATCGTGCAAGATTTTCCAAATTGAGTTTTCACCGGAAATACACGTTTTGGGATCCCGTGAATATAAAAAACAAATGTTTGTCGTGAATGGTCTCTCTTTCTCTATCTGTATGTGTGTGAGATAACAGAATACTCAAAAACGAAAAGTGACAGGAGCTTGAACTTGGTATTTCCGCTTAGGCATTACCACCGCATCAGAAACGAAGATTTCGGGCAAAATCAATCAAGAAGGGCAACTTCACTGAATGTTTATTTATTTATTTTTCAGTTTTTCGTGATTTTTTTCAAAAACTGATCAAACGATTTTCTTTAAACATCGTAAACTAAAATCCCCAAAAAACTCTTAAATGAATTTTTTCGTAGAAATATTGTAAATAAATGTTTACTTATTGCGAATATAAATACTTGATAACTAACAACTTTAATGAAAATAGTTGTATGCGTTTGTGTGTAAAATTACAATAAACTAAAAAAAAAAATCTATCCTGCACCGTCGCACTTCCGGTTAACCGATTTTCTTCAAATTTAGAATTCTAATAATTCTTCTACTGATCTTCAATATTATGTAGGTGGTAGAATCAGACATAGTGTACTCAAGTAACTGAAGAGGCGAGGTCAACGCCCCCCCCCCCAGAACCCACCAAAAATTAGTTTTACTAGAAAAATATGTTAAATAAAAATGAAAAGTTATATGTGTAGATAGTATACGAAATTAAAAGAAAATCGTTGAAACCCGTTTTCGAGACAATCACGAAAAAATGAAAAAAAAAAGACAATAAAATCGCCCATCCGGTTGATGATTTTCTGTCCGAAATCTTCGTGTCAGATGCGGTAGTGAGACCTAAACGAGCTACTAAGTTTGAAGTCTGCGATTTTTCGTTTTTGAGATATTTTGTTCACCCATAAACTTACACACACATACACCCACACACACACACACACACACACACATGCAGATCATTTGCTAAAAACATTTATTCTATCGTTCTCAGTGGACCTCAAAACATGTATTTCCGGTGAAAACTCAATTCCGAAAATCAGACACGATCGCTTACACTAGAAGAAAGTGAAAGTAATAAATAAAAATCTATTAAGGAAAGTATTTTCTGAATTAAATAAAAATATAGATATGATAATTATAAAATTGTTGTTTTTAATATTAATAACAATATCGCTAATGAAATTCTAAGTTTACTAATTATTACAGAGAAGTGAAACATCTGGTGTGAAACACTCACACAACTTTCTCTTACTCCAGTTCGCAAAACTATAATTGACAAATATTATAGTCAGCGTACCAAATTTAATAAAAGACTGTTCAGTAAAAGCGCACTTCCGGTTTACTAATTTTCTTGAAACTCGGAATTTCGGCCATCTATTTATTTCTAATTAATTTTTTGTTTGGATGATATAAGTGTAATCAAGTATGATAGCATTTTAGAGAAAAACATAATACATAACCCCACCCCACCCCTAAAAGTGCCCTTGAATGAATTTTTCCCGAGAAATGTTTTAATTAAAAGTTGTACATCTTTATATGTGTAGTTATATAAAAAGTTTCAAGAAAACCGTTGGAGCCATTTTTTAGTTAAACGCAAAAAAAGTAAAAAAACCAACCAACTAGTAAAGTGGTACTTCCGGATGAGGAATTTTGGCAGATAACGTACTTTCAGATCCCATGGTGATACCTAAACGGAATATCAAGCTTGAATTTTCTACGATTTTTGGATTCTGAATTATGCTGTTCACATACATATACATACACACACACACACAGAGACCATTTTCTAAAAACCACTTTTTTTGGCTCAGGGGACCTCAAAACGGATATTTCCGGTGAAAACTCGATATCGAAAATTTGACACGATTACAATACTTCCTCTTACCAGGAGTAAGAGAAAGTAAAAATACAGATGACGTTATTGCTGTGTAAATAAAGAAACACGTGATATGTTTGTGTTTATTAGTTTGTTAATACAATGGCTAATTAAAATTCATATAAAGATAGGTATTAACCATTTTTTTAATTTATTTTATTAGTTTTTGTTTTAAATGATATTATCTGAATTGTTGTGCGTGTCTCTATCTGCACCAAATGGATGAATAATGACGGGTAGCTTTAAATATTATTTTGTAGGGTTTAATCTGTATCTCATTGGGCTCTACAATATCCTTGAATAATTGTTTGCTCAGATAACATCAATAACAACTGTTTATGTAGTATCAGATTTAAAAAAAAAATTTAATACTTTTTAGAATTTCCTAACGTCAATCGATATTATTTTTTATACTCCTAGTAATAATATACGATAAAAAATTTATGTTTGTATGGAACAATCAGATTCGATTCTATTGTCCTTAACGCTATACATAAATATTGTGCAAGAGGAACTGTATGTTTTTATTATTTGTTGATTCATTCTGAGTGGAATAAAAACACTAACTCTTCCACAGACATAGTGGCCCGAACAAAAGACCTGAACCTAATTTCCCCTCAACACAAGTAAAGTATCATGAGATTGATGGGCGTTTCTTTCTCTGGCTTATATACTCCACAAAGGGATCTGCCACAAGCCCCCCCCCTCAGTACCTAGTTAGAGTTATCTCCTTAAACTATAAAGCCCAGTTAGAGATATAACCAGACGGCAGAGTGCGAGAATCCCTGATAGACACAGCAACATCGCACCTAATAGCGCTGTCTCTGAATTTCCAATCAGTATCACAGACTGCCAACAACCCACTGAACTCATCCACAGGAATGAATGTTATGAAATGGAAGCTTGACAGAAATTTCCAAAGGACAAGCCAAACAGCAGCCTCAAAATTGCTGTTCCACTTTTGTATACGAAACCTTGATGTCCTGACTAATCATACATTAGCTTATCATTTTTATTCGAAACAGTTCTCTAGGAATATTGTTTTTGAGGGATACTGGGAAAGCTGCGACTTCCGGGTGGCCTCTGCCTGTTCAGTATAATGTATGCTATATAGTGCTGTTATCTACAATATATTTATATTAAAAGGAAATGACAAAATAAGGAGAAGAAAATATTAAAGTATAACGGACATGTTCAGATAAGAGAAAATCGTGTGTGTGTGTGTGTGTTTCACACCAGATTTTTTTTTTTTTACATTTTTTTAAATATTTGTAAAAAACTTAAAAACAGGAAGTCTAGCCTATGACCTAGACCAGGAGTTGTGTGATGAATTCTTTTTATAGAGGTAGCTAGGTCACAATAAATTATTTATAGTACATTATTAAAGGACTTTGATTAAACCAAAATAACTGCAAATAAACTCGTTCTATTTATAAACATTCCGGAGAGGTATCATGAAATAATTATATTAAACAGGGACGCTGTCTTGAATTTTAATGCGTCGTCACGCAATATTTTTTTAATGACCAAATTAGGGCTAACATTAAAAAAAAATTATATATAATAAACATTCAGTAAAGTCGCACTTTCAGTTGATGGATTTCACCTGAAATCTTCGTGTCTAATGCGGTGGTATAATAACAAGTTTGAGCTTCCTGCGATTTTCCGTTGTTCAGCCGCACAGACACACGTATATTGCTTATTCGCACTCAGAGGACTTCAGGGAAAACTCAATTTTGAAAATTTGACACCATCCCAATAAGTTAGTCCTGAACAATTTATGGTCGTTGAGCCCATAAAGGTAGGACTGAAGCAAACAAACTTGTCATTTTGTTTCACAATCACCCAAATAAATTTAAAAAATATTTCTTTGAAGTTTACAAATATTTTCCATTTTAATAAATTGAATAAGCGATTCTGTGGTAATGGTTTCGCTTTCGACGAACAAAAATGTAGAACTTGTTATGTAACAACATCCTTACAGTAATATTCAATCAGCTTATACTGAATTTTGTTTTTAATTACCTTTTTTAAGCAAGTCTGCAATAAATTTTGTTGCCTTCTAAAGCTAACCCATGAGTAGGTTAAAAGATTAAATTTATTTGTTCATGTTCACTTGAAAAGAGAGACACTCCCCGTACTATAATGATGTAGCAAATAAATTGCTGCGGGACATCCACTTTCTCGATATTTACCATATTTGCATTTAGGTTCCATTTGGTTTTTCCTCCATTTAAAGTTTGTTTTTTAGTTAGGTCTTTCACCATAGACTTTGTTTATAAAGAAATCAACTTCGAATTGCTTGTACCTCGAATTTTGATAGATTTCACTCCAGATATTTTATTATTTGAAACATCTTCAAAATCTTCAAGGAATACTGCTTCCGTCAATGTATTATAAGCGTTGTAATTACCCAGTTACCGGGTTAAGCTTTCCATTTACAACTTTTTATTACCTTCCATCTTCTCACTCAGTGTTGCCACTGCTACAGGGTAAATGATTAAAAGATAGAAATTATAGACATAAGTGAAAGTGCAAAATATTTACTACACGGGTAAAATCAATAAT
This sequence comes from Triatoma infestans, assembly GCA_011037195.1. Taxonomy (NCBI): domain Eukaryota; kingdom Metazoa; phylum Arthropoda; class Insecta; order Hemiptera; family Reduviidae; genus Triatoma; species Triatoma infestans. Next base: position 19,751 of record JAAEAF010006618.1, read on the forward strand.
AATATAATAAAATACTTTCGATCGTACCTATCATTATTTAGTCATCTGTTATAGATTGTGTGAGGTCAGATTGAAATATGTACATTTCAAGTGCTGAAATGTTGAATATTTTAAATGGTTCTGACTGGTCATTGTTGACCTATCATTATTTAGTCATCTGTTATAGATTGTGTGAGGTCAGATTGAAATATTTTGGCAATATGTACATTTCAAGTGCTGAAATGTTGAATATTTTAAATGGTTCTGACTGGTCACTGTTGACCTATCTTTATTTAGTCATCTGTTATAGATTGTGTGAGGTCAGATTGAAATATTTTGGCAATATGTACATTTCAAGTGCTGAAATGTTGAATATTTTAAATGGTTCTAACTGGTCACTGTTGACCTATCATTATTTAGTCATCTGTTATAGATTGTGTGAGGTCAGATTGAAATATTTTGGCAATATGTACATTTCAAGTGCTGAAATGTTGAATATTTTAAATGGTTCTGACTGGTCACTGTTGACCTATCATTATTTAGTCATCTGTTATAGATTGTGTGAGGTCAGATTGAAATATTTTGGCCATATGTACATTTCAAGTGCTGAAATGTTGAATATTTTAAATGGTTCTAACTGGTCACTGTTGACCTATCATTATTTAGTCATCTGTTATAGATTGTGTGAGGTCAGATTGAAATATTTTGGCAATATGTACATTTCAAGTGCTGAAATGTTGAATATTTTAAATGGTTCTGACTGGTCACTGTTGACCTATCATTATTTAGTCATCTGTTATAGATTGTGTGAGGTCAGATTGAATATTTTGGCAATATGTACATTTCAAGTGCTGAAATGTTGAATATTTTAAATGGTTCTGACTGGTGACTGTTGGCTAATTACTGCATAGCTGTTTACAGCCTGGGAAGAAGCCTGGTATAATTTATAGTATAATATATGCTAATAACTGTATTGTTTGTTATAATATTTTAAATAATATTGGGATACGTAGCCTTTAATTTTCCTTTACATAAGTATTGTATAACCTTTTTATTTATAGTTAATTTTATATATTTGTTTGATATGTATTACCCACTCCACCGATGGTCGTTAGACCATGGTTGGTGTCTTTAAAGTTTATTTTATTTTCACCGTGTTTGTAAACAGTTAATTTTGTACTAATAAAGACTTGAAATGAAATGAAAATACTAAAATAATCTTCATAATTTTCATGCAGATTAGAATTACATTTAATAGTGGAGGTTATGTTATCCACTTAAGTATGATTCCAATTTATTATATATTTGTGTCATCTAAATAATTTTAAAGAAAATAAAATATGTTGCCACTATTCCAAATTTGAAGCAAATCGATTTAGTTAATCGAACGCACAGCAAGTGCGTTTCCATTAAGCAGTTTTTACAGTTTTCTGAGACTTTTTCAAAAACAGCTTCAAGAATTTTCTTTAAACTTATTGAATCGACTACTCATACAAAAAGAGTTACAACCATTATTTGAAACATTTCACCGGAAAAATTCATTTTAGGTGTTTTTTTGGAAGAGGGGAAGGGTTGTTTTTTTCTAAAGTGCTATTATAGTTTACTATACAATTCTATCATTTAAATAATATTAAATAGAATTAGTTTTGCTGTTAAAATTCTAAGTTTGAAGAAAAATGGTTGAACGGAAGTGCGTTTTCACTGAAGTTATTTCAGTTTTCTACAATTTTATCCATAAAAACACCAACGGATGTCATTAAATTTGTTACATAAAAACTATGAATACAGTGGCCTATCACTTTTATTAGCAACTATTTACCGAGGAAGTTTATTTAAAGAAGTTTTGAGGGAGGGGATGTATGGTTTGCCTCAACAAAAAAAGCCGTTTTATTAAGTTTAGATTCTCCAATTGAAAAAAGCAAACATTTACTCAAACTAATAAGAGTGACCGAAATTCGTCACTTAAATCTGTGTAAATTGCAGTAAGAGAAAGCTGTGTAAGTGTTTCCCACCAGATTTTTTTATTTGTCCTCTTAAAGCTGTCAATAAGAGAAAGTAAAATTTTTATTTAATCAGAACAGGTGGTTATGAAAAACAATCATTAATTTCTTATTGAAACAGAAAAATAGCGCGGAACTGGAATAATAATAAAAAGTGTTCACATAACCATAAAGTTTCTCTTTTTAACCTTGAAAATAAGGAATTTTTGTTTCCTTAATACTGAGCGAGTGGAATCACCTGATGCTCCCTCTACCGTGTCACCTGATTCTAACCCCCACCTCGCATACAGTCATACTAGGCAATTTTTAAACACGCCATTTATCTCATGCTTTATAGTTTTTAGTGTTTAAATAGCGTAAATAAATAAAACTATTAATATTTCTTTAATAAGATAACCTTGTAAAAAAATATATATCATTAATTATCGCAAGGTTTAATCAATATTAAAACAGTATAAACAAACAAAAGGTTTGTTTGCGTAGATTTTCTAGAACTTCCTGGAAGGGGGGAATTGCAAAGACAAGATTTATTGTCAGGGCAACCTACACTTAAAGCTGAAATATAAGCGTTTTTACGGTTTTTGATACGAAGTTTTCTGTCAAAAATCCGCAACTTTATTGAATAGTTCTTGTCTAAATTTCACGTGATTTCCTCGAAAACGGATTCAATGATATTCTTTAAAATTCACCGACAGCAACAAACATTAAATGTCATCATTATTATTTTTGGAATTTTTTTTTGTCAAAAATAATTGATTTTTGGGATTAAAGGGGAAAATTTAATGTTTAGGTTTCTTCAGTAGTGCCACTACAGCACACAATGTACAGGTTAGGTTCTACCATCTAACCAGGTCAGAAATAGACAAGAATTATTTGACCATTAACCGAGCAAATTATACTCGATTCGCTCGGTGTTTAACCATATTACGGTCAATGAACGATAATCCTGGTCACACTTTCATTTATTCTATTTTTTGTTGTTAATGCTTTTACTATTTATTATCTTTCAATATTTATTTATCTGCCCGTTTATTCTTATTGTTTGTATTGTGTTTTCCTGTTATGACACATTAGGTTTTTATCTTGTTTAATATTATTATTATTATGACAATGTATTTCCAACAAAATGACTGTGTAAATTATATTTTGATTATTTTAAATTATATTATGCTAATTTAATTAAATTTTGACCTCGATTGTAAAGATGTTTATGGAATTGATTAGTAATACTGTGTTTATATAATTGAGCAGCCACACATTTTGTACATTTTTGGTCAAATAATGGGGTTTTCTCTTCTCACGATATAATAATTTATTACTTTGCTAGAACTCCACGTTTGAAGGGAAGTATATTCGTTATAAGGGAAGTACAATTCGCAGAATAGATCTCTGAGTATTTCGACATTTTCAAGGCTAGAATAGGCTATAAAAACCTTACATCCTACTGAAATGGACTTTGACAGGGAACCTTAAGGCTGTACTTCGCTAACGATTCTTTAAAATCAATTTTTCCATGTTTCAAATAAAAGTGGTAGACAGACTGAATATATGTAATTAGTATTGTAGGGTTCATAGACTATCACACTTTCGGATTACGGATTTTAAGGTTTCATGCACTCATACAAATAGCGAAAAAGTTTTTTTTTGTACGTTAAAGACCTCAAAACATTAGAGGTCTGTTTACTAGTGAAAACTTAATTTAGATAAATCGATGCAAACGCCTTATTTTTTTTTTAAAGCAGTAAGAGAAGATAACAATCGATCCGTTTTCGAATACATCGTAAAATAAAAATAAAAAAACACTAAAATTGACGAATAATGACGGAATCATCCATGTCGAATCCATGATACTAACTTAAAATTATGCTGTTGCAAAATCCATAGATATTATTTGCTAAAATCCTTTATCCTATGGGGTCTTCGTTACATGTATTTCAGTGAAAACTCAACTTTTGAAAATATGACAAAATGGCAAATACTTTTTCCCACGACAGCAGTAATAGAAAAATAGTGCGTCATATATTTTGTCATACGTATATAAAATTATTCATAATAAATGTTTATTATCAATAAATCATGATTTATGCGATTAGTAATTACTAACTAATAACTCACAAGAAAAAGTTGAATATGTTCACTAAAAATAATAATAAAAATTAACCTAGACAAAGAGATAAACAATTCTAGTTAAGTGATGACTCATAATCCCACTCTAACAACAAAACACTCGATTCAGTAAGAAGACCATCTTGTAAATAATAGAGGAGTTAACAGGTTGCTTTCAAAGAGATTTTATCAACTATTCTAAACGGTAAGCGTCATTATTTGTTGTTTACAATAAATTATTTAAAAAATATTATTAATATTTACAGGGTCGAATTGGCAACCGCTTTGTAACCTCTTTGGGACCTCGAAACATATATTTCCGGTGAAAACTCGATATCGAAAATTTGTAATCATTTTTCTTTTTTACTAAATAAACTTTTTTAAACTTACTAAATAAACAAATAAATGACTATCACATTTATTTGCCAAATTTTTGTTAAAAAATTGATTTTTGGAGGGTAGCAACTTCAATTTTCTCTCTATACTAACATTTCGGTACTAATAGTAGTAATTCGATTCTACATCCTTAATAATTTTAAATAAATTACAGCCATGCTAGAATTACAAGATTGAAGAAAATTTCCTATTATAGTATTGTAATTAATTGTCGTCAGTGAAAATTAAAAATTTTCCTCATTAGTTATTAGTCATTATTGATTACAATTTACTGTAACTGTCTTACAAATTGTTGACTGATTGTCTTCTCTCTCTCTCACTCTCAGATTTTTAACAAAGAGAAAAGAGAATTAAATGTGTATAAATTAAAAAGGAACTGCGCATGTACTGTTGCTATATGAACAATGTGACCTCGGCTATCATTCAACTGATACCAAATATGACTAGTTATCCAGATTGGTAAATAGCCCGCACTAGATACACTCGCTCCTTTAACCTCTTGTGTGTGTGTGTGTGTGTGTGTGTGTGTGTGTGTGTGTGTGTGTGTAAATATATATCTCTATAATATTGTATTATAAATCCTTAATAATCACATGCATCAGTGAACATGAGTTTCTATCTAAATAAATATATTATCTCTCTAGATTTCAATAACATTTGAAGAACACATTCACGAAGGTCACATCTCAGGGAACTTAGCTTTCATATTATATCAGTGCTTCATTGTACATTGTACTGAAATGGTACATTAGGTAAACGCTTCTGTTCCCTCCCAAAACAATCAATTTTCCCACGGAAAATGTTTCAAATAAAAGTGCTAGGTATTTACATATGAATGTAGTAGATAGTGCGGTATACGTAATTTAAAGAAAAATCTTTGAAATTAATTTTTTTGAGAAAATCGCCAGAAAAATTGGAAATACCTATCATTCAGTAAAAATTCGCACTTCTAGATTTTTACCCACACCTTATTTGTCACATGGAGTGTTGTAGTACGTAAACGGAAAAACCATGTATTTTGCTTCTTTGCTTCCTACGCATTTCGCATATTCACAAACTTTCAAGTTTATAGGAAATGGTTTCACTAGAAAAATAGTTTTTCGTAATCAGGGTACCTCCAGGACATGTATTTCAAGGTGAAAATTCAATTTTGAAAATTTGAAAAGACCATAATACTTGCTGTTACTAGGAGTAAGCAAGTTGGTACTACAGTGTTCTAGAAGACTGGAAGAGCATGCTTATAGTCTTGAAGGATGTCTTCTAGTCTGGGTACTAGGACATATGGAAATTTTGGGGAATGAGAAGATGAATAGGTTTGCCAAATTAGGCGCTTCTCTACTTTTTATTGGTGCCGAGTGGGGCGGGTGTTGGGGTAGTGTTCATGAGCATGGACTTGAAACTGAGAGGTCCCCGGTTCGAGTCCCGCGTATAGCTGCTGTATTTTATATTCGTTTAAAAATGTTAATGGTAAAGTATGTGCTTCTGCACCCCGTCAGCGACACCTAATTTGGTACTTGGACGTTAAGCCCGCCTGAAGAAATAGGGCATTACTTTACTTACTTACTTATTGGTCCCGAGCCTGCTGTTGGTATGTCTTTAGACACATATTTGTCAAGCTTCAAGTCCTTGGATTGTTTTTTTCTCAGCATTCATCTCTATGCGGTTATCGGCAGTCTAGGGAGCGCAGTAGGGGTCCAGACAGAGCTATTAGTGAGATGTTGCTGTTACGGACCTCTTTCGGGTATCTGGTTGGATCCCTTACTGGGCATTTTGGTTTAAGGAGACACCTCTACATAATGGAGCTCATGCCCGGGACCCTTTTTTGTAGACTTTGTGAAACAGAGGAAGAAACTCCCATTTGTCTGATGACAGATTGACTTGGGTTGTGAGGAAATTAGGTTCAGGATCTTTGACCGGAACAGCATGTCTGTACTAGAGCTTACGCTATTTCCCCTTAAGGTTTGTTTGGACTGCGATGAATCATAGATAGGTAAGGCCCGGGTCTGGATTTTTGTTCTATACCCGGTTTGTTTTTTTCTTTAGGGTAGCTATAAGGACCCAGTGGGGCTTTGGATAGTGTAGATTTTGGTCCCTTCTCATGTATCAATAATAATAAATAATACTAAGAGTAAGAGAAAGTAAAGAGAATGAAATCGTGCTTTTTGGAAATTCTCAATTTTTCTATTGACAAGTTTTCTTCAAATTTGGAACTTTTACTTTGAAAATTCAAAACAAGTTTGATCAGGGAGGAAGGCAGAGAGAGCGCTCCTAATCGGATTGTAATAATTAAGCGGCACACTGTTTTGTAACTAATTACGTAATAAAACGCTTCTTTGTTTGTAAACAATGGAAAATATGCATTTTAAATCAAGAAGTGGTGGGGAGTACATTGTATACTTTCCTGGAATCAGTATTGTAGTAATTAAGGCTGTTTGTAAGACAACAATTCCCCGGAACTTTAGCGAGAAGTTTTGATTATTCGTATTTTATTCCGGCAAATTAAATGTTTATTACTCCCTGACAAATATTGTTTAAATTTTTTTATATTTCTTTCTCTAACTGCTGTTACAGGAAGTATTGCGATCGTGCCAGATTTTCGAAATCGCGTTTCTACCAGAAATATACGTTTTGAGGTTCCCTGTGTCCAAAAAAATGGGTTTTAGAAAATGGTCTGGATGTGTGTGTGCGTGAGTGTGTGTGGATGTGTGTGAATGAATATCTCAAAAATGAAAAGTTGCGAAAGCTCAAACTTCTTGATATTCCATTTAGTTACTACCACTACCGGCGCATCAGTCACGATGATTTCGGGCGAAATCTATCAACCGGAAGTGCTACTTTATTGAACGGATTTTTCTGTTTTTTGTGTGATTTTCTCGGAAACAGCTCCAACGATTTTCTTTAGGTTTGGTATATTAACTACACATACAAAGAGCTACAACATTTATTTGAATATTTCTCCGGATAAAATCATTTAAGGGGTTGTGTTAGGGGAAGGGTGAGGGGTATGTTTTCCTATAAAGTACTACAATCAAACAAAATTAATTAAAACACCTGTTTTGTTATAATCAAGGACCAGAAAACTGTTTTTCCAAAGAAAATTCAATTTTGAAAATTGGACAATATTGCAGCGCTTCATCTTACTGCAAACAGTAAGAGAAAGTAAAAAACAATTCATTTAATGTTTTTAATTGAAATATTCATGTTAAATATTTAAAACATAGTAGAACAATAAAAATGGCCTCGACCTCTTCTATAGCAAGAATGGCCCAACCAACAGCCTGCTTGCGCCCTTCATATCGACCTTTGTTGATAATCGTTCACCTTTATCTTTTCTTGTATGCTAAATGCTAATTTAATGTCGCTTAATACTTAGTCTGATAAAGAGTTCCTCGCATAAATTTTAGAAAATAGTTTGCTGATAATTACTGATATGACTTTCCCGGTCGAAATATACAGTATCCAGAGATATTTTCCGTGATAGCCTACTACTTTTCGTGGACATCGGCCGATTTCGGGCGTCCGCCCATCATCAGGATGTTTTGTCTAAACAGTGTGATAACATAGACTTGTACAGAGCAAATTTGCAAATTTTGCTATGTTATCACGTGATCGATGACTACGAAAAGATCCATGCTATCTCTGAAAATATCTCTGATACCACTTTATTGAATAGTTTGTTTCACTTTTCTGCTATTTTCTCAAAAACAACTCCAACAATGTTCTTTAAACTAAGAATGTGAACTACACATGTAAAGAGCTACAACTTTAATTTGAAACATTTCACCGGGCAAACTCATTTAAGCGGGCTTTTGGGGAGGAGTAGGTTTTATAGTGCTATCTTAGTTGATTATACCATCTAAACAAAATTAATTGGAAATAGATAGATTGCCAAAATTTCCGTGTTTCAAGAAAATTAATTCACCGGAAGTGCGTTATTATTCAACAGTTTTTTCAATTTTTGCGATTTTCTCTATAAAAACCCCGACTAATTTCATTAAGATTTGTCTGTCAGTTAGGTTTAAATTTAAACTCCGCAAGCTTTGCTCTTGGTTTTAACAGAGGGCGCTGTCCATTTCTAATTAAATTGTATTAATTAGGATAAAAGGAAGTTGTGAAAGATTTTCTTGATTATAGTACATTATAAATACTATTTATACATTATTTAAAAAAAGTAATTAAATTATTTGCTTTACTTTGTTTATTGACACTATCTTATTATTGTTTATTTCATCAGTTATTCAATAATGTATCAACAATTGACGTAGTAATAAATGATAATTAATTATTAGTTTTTATATTCAATAACAACAATTATTTAAAATAAGATAGTATAAATAAATGTAATAACAACTATGTAAATATAAATTATAATTATACTCGTATTTCCATATTAAAAAACAAAAAATAAAAAGCATTTTTAAAATGGAAACAACATATGGCCTTGGTTAGATATTAAAAAAAAAAATAAATAAAACACTTTCCTGAAAGTCTAATTAGTTCACAAAAGCCTAAAATATTTCCCAAAATACAAAATAGTGTGCCAACTGATTTTGCTCTGTTTGTCACACTGCTTTATCAAGGCATACTGATGATGGGCGAACACCAGAAACCTGTCGATGATAATAAAATGAAGCAGCCTATCACGGGAATGAAAAAAACTCTGAAGTTTAGCGGAATCAAACAAGTATTAAGTTTAAACTACAATAGGTTCAAATAATACGCAGACCAATTTCTAAAAACCACATTTATGTGTGGTACCCGCACGAAAATCTGCCACTACTGTCATACTTCATACTTTCTGTCAGAGCAGTAAGAAAAAAGAAAAAGTAACAATTGTGTCTATTGTAGTAAGTCAGTGGAAGTAAGCACATTCCCTAACATATTTAAATCAGTTTTTTTTTTGTTACTATCTCTTGCACCTATACTAAGAGAGAAAGTATTGTGATCGTGCCAGATTTTGGAAATTGATTGTTCACCGGAAATACATGTTTTGGGACCTCGTGAATACGAAACATATGTTTTTGGCGAATGATCTGTGTATGGTGTGTGTTGTTTAGTTTCACGAAAAATCGCTAGAAGTTCAAACTTGATATTCCGTTTAGGCACTGCCCTCGCACCAGACACGAAAATTTAGGGCAAAATCCATCAACCGGAAGTGCATCTTTACTAAACAGTTTTTTGTTTTTCAGTTTTTCGTGATTTTCTTTGAATTATTAAAATTAATTTTAATTAAAATAATTTTCCCGGGAAAATTGATTTTTGGGGGGTTCTTTGGGGTAGTGAAAAGTAGCTTTCCTCTAAAGTATCACATAAGTATAATATATGGTTTTTACCAAATACATAATACTAATACTTATTAGAAACAGCGATAGAGTTCCACATTTGAAGAAAATCAGTTAGCCAGAAACGCGATTTTACAGAATAAGTTTTTCAGTTTTTTGGAATTTTCTCGAAAACAGTTACAATGATTTCCTTTAAACAATGGCTAGCCCAAAATAAACATTGTAATGTTCCATTGTTTAAACACAATTTCTTAATTACATTTATTTAAGTTATAGTTAGAGAAAGTTGTGAGAGTATCTGAGATTTTATAAGTTGTAATTCCTCTCGAGAGTCTGGTTCATCATGTTTTGTGCAGACGTGTAAAAATTCACCAGACTCTGGAAATGGAGAAAAAATCTGAAACCGATTGGAATTAATCAAAATCTGATGTGAAATATTCACACGATTTTTCACGATTATTATAATTCTAAATTGATAATTTTGTTTACATTAAAAACTTGGAATTTTACTGAACTTTTAGTTGCCCCCCCCCAGGCATTGCTTAAATACAGTGGTGGGGGATATACTTTGGTGAATGGTAGCGCTATCTGTTGTCAGCATCCATTAACCTGTTTACAGTTACATCGCACTCATACAAAACACCGACAAATTTCATTGAAGTTGGTATACTAACTATAAAATTTGTGCAGTAACAATTATTTTGTAACCTGCAGTTAGAGAAAGTTGTGTATGTGTGTTTCACACCAGATTTTGTTTTTGTTTTGTTAACGAATTAAGAATAAGAATAACAGACACCTCATTATGACGGCCCAAATCGGTCATGAATATTATCTATTTATTGGTTGTTATTGTAACATACACACCTGTTTCCTGAAATTATATTTTTCCTTTTCTGTGGAACTCAACTCTTTTGAATGCAGACAGTACTAGGGAAAGCGGGAAAGTACTTAATGTTCTTCGAGCCATATCCTATCTGAAATGGGGTGCTGACCCAAATATTCTCTACTCTTTTATAGAGCCACAATACGGAGTACATATGATTTTGGATGCTTCCTATACGGGCAAGCGAGAAATACACTATTACTCCCTGTTCAGGAATTACAAAATGAATGTCTCAAGTTGTGTTTAGGTTTTCTAAAAAGCACACCAACGGATATGATCCATTCAGATTGTGGGGAGTTGTTTGCGGAACAAAGAAGGGAATTGTTGTGTAATAGTTTTTTTTTTTAAGAGTTTCATCTTCTAATAGCGAACTGTACAATAAACTCTGCCAGTTAAATTTAAAAGATCTGACACATCATTATTGAGCTTTCGTACAAATTATTCTTTACTTAAACAATCTCAACCGCAAGTAATTTTTTTGAAAGATTATTCTACATTCCCAAAACAAATAAGAAACAATTCTTTTATACATGTTTTACACGAAATAGTTCCGGGTTCGCATGTAATTTACACGGATGGCTCGAAGATAAATGAAGAGGTGGGTGGTGCATTTTATGATCCTGACAGGAACATGAGTTTCATGTTCAAACTATCGGCATTCGCATCCGTGTATACCGCAGAATTAACAGCAATTTATGAAGCATTGAAATATGCTCTGCGACTCCCCCTGAAGGATTTTACTGTTATTAGTACAGCAAAAGCGCACTGGAAAAAATTGAAAACTGGAGCCTAAAATTGAAAACTGAAAACTAATCATATAATTATGAATATAAGCAGGACACTCTTTCAATTGCATACCCAAAACAAAAAAGTGCGTTTTATTTGGGTCAAGGGTCACTGTCACATCAAGGGAAACGAATCGGTAGACTCATTGGCAAGATTAGCTGTATTAGATGGCATAGATTTAGATTTAAAAGTTCCGTACACTGACTTAAAAAGGTGGGTACGCATTAAAATAGATACGGTGAGACAAAATTTGTATACACAATCCACTAAAGGCCGATTTTATAAAGCCGCTCACAAATTGTGGTATAAAGGAATTTCCACGACAAAACTGATTGCGATGCATATAAGTAGGTTGCGTTCCAATCATGGGATATGCAAGGAGTATTTACATAAAATTGGTAAGACCTCCTCTCCTTTATGCGGCAGCTATGGGGAAATCGAAAGTCTGGAACATATTGTAATGCGGTGCAGTGCGTACGAATCAGAAAGACGCGAGATGTTCTACGTTTGAAACAATTACCCGCTTTCCTATTAATTATAAGGAAATACTCACTTGCAATAATGGTAAAATTTATAAAATACATGGAGAATTTTTGTATTTAATATATTGTGGATATTTTGTGTATTTAATATATTGCTCGGTAAGTTTCTTAATATCTAGCTGTAGCTTATTTGTAGGATTAGTTGTTGTAACGGGGTGCGAGGTGCGATTATCAAGTACTCCACCCCATGGTGTTTGTGTGTGTGTGTGAGTACGCGTGCGCATAGTTGTTTATATTTCTAGATGTGATATAAGAGCATATATATTGTATACAGTATTTAATTCTTGTTACTTTAGGTATGCATGTATTTATTGGCGTGAATGGGTAAGTTTCTAATTTTATAGCAATGAATGGCTTGTGTGAATGAGTGTGGGGGGGGGTACCAATACCGGCCAGGGGTGGCAACATTTGGTCGTGTGGGTTGTCTTCCTACACTTTTTTTTTTCTGGGAGCCACTGTCTCTTGCAGGGATTGGCTACCCCGGCCCCTGGTGTGCATTTGAGTGTGATAGCAGTGTAAATAGTGTACATATTTTTAATTTAGGTTTAAGAATAATTGGTGCGGAATTATCGGAAACACCACCCCAAATATTAGCGGAACGTATTCCATTGGTCTTAAATAAATTCTCAGTGGCGTGAATGTATTTATCCGAATGATTGTTTTTTAGTATGAATGCATTTATTTGGACAAATGTTTACTGTAGAAAGATAACAGACAGGCGTCTTAAAGAATGTTGTATAAGACGATGGAGCTACATTTGCAACATTGCAACACACCCCCGGTGCTGGATATCTTACAGTAGTGATGGTTTGCTTTTTTGCATATTATGGCTGATGGCGAAAGCTAATGCCAAAAAAAATATAATAATTTGACATGATCTATAAGAAAATAATAATAATAATAATAATAATAAAAAGCCTTCTTAGCGAACATCGCGGTATAAATTTAATTCCAATACTATTGTTTAATACTTTAAGTTAATGACTTTGAACTTCTATTGGAAAACTTCACTCACTACTTTCAGTTTGTTTTATTCTAAAAATTGTTAAAAATAAAGTATGATAAATTAACCAAAATACAGAAATGTTGTTTGTAAATTTCAAATATGTATATATTTTATTCAAATGTATATATATAATCATTTGTTTGTTTTAGTAAAACACTAAATTGGCACAAATACATGGAAATATTTTCAAAGTGGTTAAAACAAAAGATTAGATATAAGGCCCAAGGTTTGTTGTCAGTTTGTTTTTGCCTAGGCTACACACTAACAAACATGACTAAACAAAGTTAACAAAAATTTTTAAGAAAAAAAAGGAGCAACTTTTATCATTGATAAAATTTATTTCTGTTGTTAATATTGTAAACAATAATGTACAATTACCTTGACAATGGATTTTCTTTTATTCAATTATAAAAAAGAGAGAAAGAAAGAAAAACCGAAACTATTCTTGGCATTCATTCAAATATTTGGCATTGCGTGTACCTGTTTATAAGTGAGGTCACTGTAAGAAATCAAGGTTGAACTGAATGGCAATTTGCAATTTAATAACAACTGGGTCAAAATCAAAATAATTTAACAATTATTAAATTAAAATGAATTTACACGAATATAGAACTGTGCTATATGAAAAATAATGGAAACTTTCAAACGACATTGGCTCATTACAAAAATTAATATAAAATTGAACTTAAATTTTGTTCATTTGCCCTCGCATAAATATAAAGGTGGCGGTGGTGGGGGCCACGTGTACCTACAGCATAGAGTGTACAGCCATTTCACATAAAGCTCGCAGTCGGCTAAATGGCGTCGGGTTCCCGATCCAGACTCAAGAGCTTTCTCACATACCCGGCCGTCGGTTACCCGATCTCAGTCTAGCAGTCTGTTTAGTTCTATTTTCTTCAGATATTATTCTCATCGCAATGGAACGCGAACAATTGCATGGATGATAGTTTCACAGACGTGTGAAGAAAATGAGTAGAAATAGAATCCAATAGATTCACCCTATCAATTTAAATGGCAAGGAGTACGGAGCTTTCCACGTTTTATTTAAAGAATTGTGAAACGATGGCATCAAGTTCTTCAATTATTTCCGGGAGAAGATTTCAAGTTTTAATGAACTACTAAGAAGAATATAGGATTATTTACACGCTTTTTTTAAAGCAGCAAATAAAAAGCGACAAACGTTCTCCAGCTTACCCTCTCGACTGCTGGGCCGGCAGCACAAGGTAGGGTAGTTGTGAAGGCGGCAATTTTTGCGTACCTTTCAATATCCCCTTCCCTGCATCGGTTAACCAGTACCGGCAGTTGGTCAGTAAAGTGGGACTAGCCGGTAGCTTCCCGGCTGTCGGGCGTCGTTTAACGACTTCGGGCTTGCCGGACAAGTGGAAAGGGTCTCATATATTTTTTGTAGCAACGATCCGGTAACCAGTGTCTTGTAACAGACTGCCGGGTAAATGTGAAATGACTCATAAAGTGATTAATTACATATACCGAAGACAGAGCAAAATATTAAATATTTTAAAAAATTATTTAAAATATCCTATATATTTCTATATTTAATAGTATTGAAACATGTTATTAATGACTCCATTACTTTTGGATTGTCTATGAAACAAAGAATATTTCTCCAATTTAAGGGGTTTTCTATTTCCTTTTGTATCAAACAAATTAATTATTCCTGGCAGACTGATGATGGAGGGGGGGATCATTACAATATGTTCAGTGGTTTCTATGTCTGTGCAGCATTTACAGGCTGACGATTCAGAAAGGCCAATTTTATTAAAATATGATCCACATAAACCATGGTTATATCCTAACCTGCAGATTGTTTTGCAGGTAAATTTTGGACGATTCTGGGACCAGGACCTTTTTCCCTAATTTATCTTGAAATGATTTGTAAAAGGCTCCCTTATTTGAATCTTTTTTAATTTATTTGCTATGCTTTATTTATTCTATTTTTTATGTCGCTGATACTCAATTTAACATCTAAAAGATCACCGTTCATTACTGTCTCTTTTGCCAGTCTGTCTATCCTTTTATTGTCTGGTAGAATATTGATTGACAGGTACCATTCATAACCTGTAAAGCATTGTATTCCGGTGCAATGTACGGTTCTAACACCTTAACAATATAAGGATAATGCAAAGATCGCTAGAATTCCATTTTTGAAGGAAACCAATTAATCGATAGCTATACTCGATTAGCAATACTACCTCTAGATCAGTAAGAGAAAGGGAATTATATCAATTAATACTATAAAATAAAATAATATTTTCGTATCACCGTATACAAGATCCTATAACCTAAAGGAAAAGGGATCAAATAATTACGTGTCTATTGTGTATAGATAAACAACAATAAGGAATATTAAACCCGGCAATGAGAAAACCATAAAGGAGGCTACACTCCAAACAAACTACCAAGGTCATTCCATATTAGTAAACAGACCTAAGCAACTATTATCACACTATATTACCATAATTCTGTTTATATTTTCATAATAGCTTCGCAACTTACTATTAGTGTATCACTCTCTCTCTCTCTCTCTCGCTCTCTCTCTGTATGTGCAAAATATCTCAAATGCGAAAATTCGCCCAAAACTCAAACATGGTATTCCGTGCATCTGACACGATGTTTTCGGGTAAAATCCAACAACCGGAAGTGCTATTTTAGTGAAAGATTATTTTCCGATTTTTCGCATTCTTCTAGATAACGGCTCCAACCATTCTTCTAGATAACGGCTCCAACCATTTTTTTTTCTTTAAACTTCGTATATGCTATCTACAGACACATATATATCTACGTATCACAATCACTTTTATTTAATTCCAGTTTTGAAGAAATTCGTGAACCGGAAGTAGGATTTTACAGAATATGTTTTTGCATTTTTTCGAAAACGACCCGAACGATTTCCTTTAAACTTGGACTGCTTACTGCATAAGTAAAACTTATCACTTATAATTATAATTTTTCTGAAAAAATTGATTTTAGAACCACAACAATGTATTAACTAGAGCAAAGAAAGGCGTGTGGAGTTCTTACACCAGAGTTTTTTTCCTTTTTACTATCTCTTACTCCTTATAATGGAGTAATGGAGTGTGTGTTTTCACCGGAGTTTTGAGGTCTCCAGAGTCCAAAAAAGTGATTTTTACCTCAAAATCGAAAATACCGTAGTAAGTTCAAACTAGTTATTCCGTTTAGATATAACCATGGGATTTGACAGTAAGTTATGTGTCAAAATTCCTGAACCGGAAGTACCTCTTTACTGAATCGATTTTTCACTTTTCCGATTTATTCGAAAATTACTCCAACGAATTGTTTTAAACTTGGACTATCGACTACACATGCAAACATTACAACTTTTATTAGGAATGTTTCTCCGGGTAAACTCTTGTAAGGGAGCTTTTCGGCGAGAGGTAGATTGTGCCATGTACTAAAATTGAAGACAATATAATGAATAACTAAAAAACTCCAGGTCTAACAAAAGTTTTTTAACTGAATATTAGGAATTCCTTTGGGAAAATTTTGTGAAAATTGTGTTGAATATGAATTTTATTTTCTTTCATTGTTGGAAACGGCCAAATACAAAATGGCGGACTTACATTTCTTTCTATTTTGCATTTCCGCCTAATTCTCTTTTGCCTTCTTCTTCAACAATGGAATGAAAATTCAGAGTTTTCTCTTTATAGCTCAGACTAATTTTATAAAATAGTAAATAATATGTAAGAAATAACTTGGTTTTTTGCAATTTTTTTATAGCACATTTTTATTTCGCAATTTGATAATTTATAAAATACCTACCAAGGGAAGATTAGTCAAAAAATTCTAAATTATTTTTTCAAAGAAATAATTAGCTGTAAAGAATTACCCAATTACAGTGTAGAAGTGAAGGTGTCAAATATGGTCATGGTCACCATGATAATTCTAAATTTTTGATTGGCCTAACATACATCCACATATCACACCTTCTCTGCTATACTGTGATTGGCTAATTATTTATAGCTAATTTTTTTTTATGAAAAATCTAGTTTAGAATTTTTTTACTAATTTTCTTTCCGCAGATATTTTATAAATTATCAAATTGTGAAATAATTTTTTTTTTTTTAATAAAAAAATAGAAAAAAATCAAATTACATCTAATATAATATTTACTGTTTTATATCATTAATGACTTTGTTTTACTGTTTCTTTATCTTTCAATAGCCCTATGTGTAAAGCTCTAAGCGAGCTGGCCCATAATAATTTGTAAATATAATAATAATATCATTAATGTGAGCTATATAGAATAAACTCAGAATTCCACTGATGAAAAAGAAAGCAAGAGAGAATTGGGCTGAAATGTAACTGCCTGTGTAAGTCTGCCATTTTGTATTTGGCCGTTTGTACTAGTGGGAAAAATAAAATTGATGTTAAACACCTATAAAAATTTCTCAAAGGGAATTCATAATATTCGGTTAAAAAACTTTTCTTAAAGCTTGAGTTTGTAGCTATTCATTATATTGTCCTTAATTTTATGTATGTGGCAATAGTCCACAAACTATTGAAAGAATAGTTGGCCCCAGCGGCCAAACATAACTATTGTTTACATCGATATTGAAAGAATATTTTCAAGATGGAAATCTGCGCAAGAGCTAAAATTCAATCAATACCTGTTTCTCGCAACAACATAAAAAAGAGGAATCGAACTAATTATTACTGTAATTAAACAAATACATTGTAATAGGTAGAAGCGTTATAGATTAAAGTGCGATAAACTAAAGTCTATGTAAATTGGAGTTAGAGAAAATATTGTGAGTGTTTCACAGCAGATTTTTTTGAGTTGTTTAAAACGTTCACACATTACTGAGGGCATTAAAAACAAACCCATTTTATTATCAGTGTACAAGAAACAAATTAAACTATTGAACGAAGTCAATTTGGTTACTTGTATATAAGATCCATAGATTTTTTAAGTTTTTGATTCCTTTGATAAATCTAATACATAATAGAAGATAAAAATAATAGTAATAAAAATGAAAAAAGATGTTAGGTTTTGACCTATGAACGTTATAATAAATCTATCATGATGGGCCATAGGGCAAACTAATGCGGAGATTAGATATTTTTGCCTTTCAGTATTGATTGTAACTCATAATAGACAAGGTCGGTGTATTATATTTTAGAAAATTCTTGCTTTTTTTAAAAACTTTTAATTGTGTTATTTATGTCCATTTAAATGATTTTAAATTTTAGAGAAAACTAATAATAAAATTTATTACAGAAAAATGAAGTTACTCATCGTGTTAACAATAATACATGGCGTATTATCAGAAAATCCACCAACAGATCCATTGTCTAATGAATTTATAGATTATATTAATGCATTAAACACAACATGGAAGGTAATACTCGTAAAATTATTTATTTCAGGCTTATTTCTCATTACTTTCTTATTTAATTTTTTTTTTTAAATTTTTTGTAAAACTGTAGGCTGGAAGAAATTTCCATCCAAAAATTTCTTATAAATATTTAACCAAATTGATGGGCGTACATCCTGATGCTGTTTTACATAAATTACCATTTAGAACCAATAATATTGATTCAAATGATATTATACAAGTACCAGATCAATTTGATAGCCGAGTAAAATGGTCTGATTGTCCAACTATATCAGAAATAAGAGATCAGGGCAGCTGTGGAAGTTGTTGGGTAAGTAGTTTTGGACTTTTTATTTAAGAAAATAAAAATCTAGTGAGAAAACACTCACACCATTCAGTCTACATAGTTACAATTTAGACATTTTCTTCAAATCTATAATTTTTTGCTAAATGTTTACTTAAATGTCGATATTTAATCCAGAAGAGAGTGCCAATAATGTTGAACAAACAAAACATTTGAAATTTAAACAAGCAGATTCCTGAGAATCTCCTCCAGATATATGGCAAGTTCACGGGAAAATTCCAACTTATTCTGTAAAGTCACTGACTTTTATCAAATTTAAAATTCTATCAATGCTTTCTATATTACTTCAATTTAATACTGGCGGTCAGAACCCCCCTAAAAATAAATTTTTGTGAAAAATGTTTCAAATCTAAGTGAAACGGATTTATTTGTATAGAAAGGATATGGAGTTTAAAGGAAATATTGTAGTTGTTTTCAAGAAAATCGCGAACAACTGAAAAACCATTCAGTAAAGTTGCAGTTCCGGTTGATGTATTTTAAGAAATCATTTTTGGAAATTTGACACGATTGCAATAATTCCTCTTACCAGGAATAAGAATTTATATATATATAAAATTTTACATTTTACACTTTGATTTACTAATTAAAAAAAATTTTTTTTACAGGCTTTTGGCGCCGTTGAATCAATGTCCGATCGTATTTGTATTCACAGCGGTGCTAAAATAAGTGTAAGGTTATCTGCAGAAGATTTAGTATTCTGTTGTGATAGTTGTGGATTTGGATGTGATGGTGGTTTTCCCGGTGCAGCTTGGAATTACTGGGTACGACATGGCATTGTGACTGGTGGAAGTTATGACAGTGATCAGGTAGATAATCATTATTAATAATTATTAATTATTTATGCAACTTTTTTTATTCAATGGTACAGTGCATAGTGCGACCAAAAGAGGACGCTACCAGTGCTACAGGAGGGACTACCCGCCACAGCACCCTTTCAGTTTAAAATCTCTGAGGAATCTCAGGATCTGGGAAGGTTCTAGGGAGGGTATTTCTTCCTGCCCATTCCAACCTTGAAGGTGGATTGATAGACAGCCATCTCCCAGTCAGTCCTAGTCTGTCTGTTGAGCTTCTCTATCTCAATCTCATCTTCTGACGGATTCATAATTTCCTGTTATATTTTTTTTCATATATTTCTTTTACAGGGCTGCCAACCCTACGAAATAGCTCCCTGTGAACACCACATAAATGGGACAAGGAAACCATGTACAGGACATAGTCCAAGTCCAATGCCTCATTGTAAAAAGACCTGCCAACCTTCTTACAAAAAATCGTACAAACAAGATTTACATTATGGTAATTATTAATACAAACTTGAAATAAATTTTAATTTTCCATTTTCTTCCAATTTCGTTTGAAATATATCATCACCAATATCTAATCAATCTGTTCGACATTATATCACTATGAATATTTGGTTTTCTTCGAACTCCCTAACTTCGGAACATCTTGGATTAATACTATTAGGGCAAAGATCCATTTGCTAAACACTGTTTCCAAATTGAAAGCTTAACAGACTAACAAAGTGGCGAATGGAAAACCGGAAGCTAGATGGAGATTACCACATGCGCACAATTGCATAAAACGGTCTCGTCAATAATCTTTGCTTCCAAAAACAGATAGGCAGATAGGACTTTTTTGTTGAATATGTTGTTGAAACTAACAAGTGTCGAGTGTAACAGAAAAATGCGTTGAAATGCACGAACTTGATAAATTTATTCAGACGGAGGCTGAAAATCCTAAACAAACCAGGAATAAAAGAAATATGCATGCTACGACGGATAAAATACCAGACATTTTTGTCTTTTATTTTTTTTTTTATATAAATATTCTTAATTAAATAACCATTACGAGATAATCCTATATATCATATGGGACAATCCCATAATAAATCGTATACGTAGGATTGCACAACATACACACAGAACTAATTTAAATATATTTTCTGTTTCAGGTAAAGAAGCTTACAGTGTTGAAAGCGATATAAAATCAATACAGCTAGAAATATTATCTAATGGTCCTGTTGAAGGTACTTTGACTGTATTTGAAGATTTCGTGAATTACAAAGAAGGTCAGTGATTTTGATATTTAAAAAATTCTAGTTTTTAAAAAAAAATCTTACTGCTGAAAGAGGAATTACGATCGCATCAAATAAGTTTTGCCCGGAAGTACCTGTCATACAGATACATGGCCCCAATTTTGAAAGCCGAATCTTTTCTGTAACTGTACAGGGTATCTCAGTTTCTATTGGCCAAACTCTGGCAATCAATTGGACACTTCGAAAAATCTCTGGTTAAATTTTTCGAAAAATCCTTCAATCGCAAGATATTTCACATTTTGTGTTTTTCCAACTTTTTACTACCTTACCGTATAAAGTCGCTCACATTTCAGATGTGCTGAGGCTACAACAAATACCACTGCATCATTTGAAAAATCATTAGAACTCCTGTCTGAAAAAATTGTTTTTCAATCTTCAGTGTCACTTAAAAAATTGAACAATTGAAATTGTGAAAAATTTTTCTGCATTTACTGATTTTTTTAAAAAGATACCTACAACACGTCAAATTTCACAAAAACTTCTTCGTCTAACGGATTCTTCTTGGATATACCTAGATATGAAAATAATTTTGTAATAGGGTTTGAAAATGATGATTGAATGTTAGAAATCGTCTGCGGAATAGACCTCCGATTTTAATATTCCCCAGAGGAAAAAATCTAATGGTATCAAGTCTGGGCCCATAATAACTCTGAGAATATTTTGATTTTTACTAATGGAAGCAAGTGGCAGTTTTATGGGTTTCATAAAAGAGGCATTATATTATAGGCAATTTTTAGTTCAGCAGTTTAATTTTTAAATTTCATTAAGATTATTTATAGGTAAATGAGCAGGTTGCATTGTTAAGTAATTATGATTATTATTTACTACATTCACTGTAATTTCGATATGTAGACTCTGATAGACGGTCATTGGCTATGCCAATAGATGTAATGCTGAACTGTAGTGTTTTCTGTATATTGTTAATAAGGCATCATCATTCATTCATGCATTCGTATTCATACTCTTACCATACCTATGTAGAATCTTAAGGGCATGTATAGTCCGAAGACATAGTGGTGTAGTGTCCGAAGTACTGTGGCGTAGTGTCAAGGTGATCTTTCCTCAAGGTGGGTAGAATGTCTGCACTTTCGCCAGGCTCGTACAAACCGATTAGCCTATCATCTTTCCTAAGTAATGCTCTGGAAAGATTGGTGGACAGATATATTAGGGATGAAATCCTGTGTATAAACCCCCTAAGTGCCCGCCAATACGATTATCAACCAGGTAGGTCGGCAGAGGCCGCTTAATAGGCTGCTATCAAAATCCTTGGAGGAAAAGGAAATTTGCGGTAGCCACCTTTTTGGCATGGAGGGCGCATTTAATAATGTCTCGCGCACCTCAGTCATCAACTCTCTCCATAAAAGAGGAGTACCAGCAGCGTTATGCGGCTGGATGGAGTCTGGTCTAAGTAATCGAATCAACATTTCCACAATAGGCCAGACCGCCTCAGAGTGGAAGTAGGGAGGGGGTTCTGTCCCCTCTGATGTGGACACTGGTCGTTGATCACCTCCTCCACTAGCGATTTGCGAATGGCTTTGATTGCCTAGGCTACGCAGACGATTTGGCGATTGTAGTAAGAGGCAAACACCCTACTACGATCGCAGAGCGGGTGCAAGCAGCTCTTAACCTGGTCAGGAACTGGTGTAAGGAGGAGGACTTGACCATAAACCCCCCAAAACCATAATAGTTCGTTTCACATTACGCCACAAGCTGGAAGGCCTTAGACCACCATCACTTGGGCACACTCCGATTTCATTTGTGCTGGAGGCTAAGTATCTTGGTGTTACTTTTGACCGCAGACTCACATGGAATCAACACACTGACAAAATTTCACACAAGAAGGCCAATGCGTCATTCAGTAGGTGAAGACGGCTTTGTGGGAGAAACTGGGACCTGCGCCCAAGTTTGACCTCGGGATCTACACCAGGATTATCAAACCCATGGTTACATATGGGTCGGTGGTTTGGTGGACCAAGACGCTGCAGAAGGGGACGGCGGAAAGGCTGGGTGGGATCCAAAGGTAAGCATGCCTGAGTTCCACGGGGGCCATGAAAACCATCCTGCGGCGTTGGAAGTCCTTCTTAGTTTGCCACCACTACATATCCTCGTCCAAGGCGAAGCCAGAATGGGAATACATAGGCTCTTGCAGGGGCCGCCTCCCATCACCTCTAGGAATGATCGTAATAACCAGAGGTTGATTGAGGAAATTAAGGCTGACCATCTTCTTGGAATGCCAACCGGTAGGATGGTTCCTAGGTATCATTTCGAAAGTAACTTCCAAATTGTCATACCGAGCAGAGGTGAATGGGACTGTGACGTCCCCAGTTCGGTAATTCGGTCTGGTATACAGACGGATCCAAAACTTCGACTGGGGTCGGAGCCCGGATCTATGGGGGCAGGCCTAAAGTTAAGATCAAGGCCAGCCTACGGAAGTACGCCGCGGTCTTTCAGGCTGAAGTCGTGGCGCTACAACTCTGCTCTAAGGAGATTATAAGGCAAGGCATAGTGGGTAGGAGAGTGACCATATACTCCGATAGTCAGGCAGCCCTGAAGGCACTCTCTTCACACCAAATAGTCTCAAGACTGGTGTGGGATAGCCTAACTGCCCTAACCGAGGTGGGTCCCGGGACATGCAATGAAAGGGCGGATGCCCTAGCAAAAAAGGTTCGCAGGATACCTTCCCCGAACCCTGCTGCGGCTTGTCCAGGAGCCTTATTCAAACTCCTATCAAAAGTTGGATAGAAGAACAGCGTCTGCTTTGATGGGAGAGAACACCAGGACAGAGGCAGGCAAAGCTCTTTATTTAGGCAGGCATTTGCCTAAATTTACTAGAGATCTACTGAGCCATAGCCGAAGGGATATAAGGCTAATTGTGGGACTACTAACTGGGCATAGTAGGCTGAACAGACACATACACCACCTACAACTTACAGATGCACCATCTATAACTTGTCGATTCTGCAAGGCGGAGGAAGAAAGCCCGGTGCACATCCTCTGCGAGTGCGCCGACCTTGCGAGGACAAGGTTGCTCGGGGACTGGCAATCCCGAAGCTTCATGACGGAGCTTTGCTAGGACTGATTAGGAGGCCAAAGCTGGGGATTGTGCTATAATTTGAGGGAATCCACAATAGACATCGTCTTGTAGGGCGCGGTGGAATGAGGATCGTTCCCCCCCCCATTTTTATTCTCTTCTATTCTAATGGAAGCAAGTGGCAGTTTGATGGGTTTCATTCAAGGTTTCAAGAGGCAATTTATATTATAGGCAATTTTTAGTTCAGCACTTTAATTTTTTAATTTCAGTAAGATTATTTATAGGTAAATGAGCAGGTGCGTTGTTAATTAATTATGATTATTATTTACTACATTCACTATAATTCCGATATGTAGACCCTAACAGACATTGGCAATGTCATAGATGTTATGCTGAACTGTAGTGTTTTCTGAATATTGTTAATAAGGCATCATCATTCATTCATTCATTCATTTGTATTCACAGTTAATATACAAATTTAAAGAAATCCGTTAGTGTTTTTATGGAGCAAAACGCAGAAAACGGAAAAATCTGTATTATAAAGACGCACTTCCGGTCTATCGATTTTCATCAAACTCAGAATTTTGGCAACATATTTAATACTAAATTAATATTTATAATGGATGTGTTAGGTGGAGAGAATTTAGGTGTGGTTGATGATAAAGAAGAAGACTTGGTTAACTAATATATTAATTAAGTGATACAGACTGCCTGGACTTTACAATAGAGAAATGTTTTAAGGTAGAGTGATATGAAAATGACACGTAGTAATTGGATGTATTGAACTGAATTCAACTGTGTTTCTATGGACTCTGTTCGTCGCTATATTTATACAGTTTCTCCCACTCCAGTCCGAGAGAGTGGTTGAGCTTGTCTTTGCTCTCTTTGGTTGCTGAGCTTCTCTTTGGTTGCTGTTACATATTATTTAGATGATAGAATTATGTAATAAACTAAAATAGCACTTTATAAGTAAACATAACCTCACCACTTCCCCAAAAGCCGTAATATTTGTGATTGAAATTTCATGTTTAAAGAAAATCGTTGGAGCCATTCTTTAGAAAATTGCGAAAAAGTAAAAAAAAAAAAAATCCAGGAAAGTGGTACTTCCGGTTAAGTGGTAGCTCTTCCGGGTCGGATCCCATGGTGATACCGAAACGGAATAACATGTTTGTACTTTCAGCGAGTTTCCGTTTTTGAGCGATGCTGTTCTCATACATACACAAACACAATTTTCTAAAAAACCATTTTGTACTCAGGGGACCTCAAATCGTGTGTTTCCGGTGAATACTCGATATCGAAAATTTGACACGATTACAATACTTCCTTTTACTAGGAGTAAGAGAAAGTAAAAGAAAACATAAATTGAAATATAAAGGAAATTCCCCTTTGAATTTTCCATAAAATGGTCCAGATATAAAAATTACATTATTTCCTATAAAATTTCCAGGTGTCTACCAACATGTCCATGGAAAAGCTCTAGGCGGTCATGCCATAAGGATGCTTGGCTGGGGTACAGAAAACGGGACACCTTACTGGCTGGTCGCTAATTCTTGGAACACTGACTGGGGTGACAATGGTTACTTTAAGATATTAAGAGGCAAGGATGAGTGTGGTATTGAGAGTGGAGTCAGTGCTGGAATACCCAAGGCTAGGACAATTTTCTATTAATAATTTGTAATCACTTTAATGAAATTGTCAACTTTTATTGTTGTTTTTTTTAATGTTTGATGGAAACTAATTGATATTTTAAATTAAAACAAGTTTTTAAAATAAAGAACTATTCTGACTGTGTTTTGTTATATGTAATAAATAGAACTGTGATTTATTGGTTTGTTTTATTTGATTTTACCAGCAATTGTGCAAGTGAAGAACAAAAACGGGTGTGAAATATTCACACGACTTTCTCTTACTGCATTTTACAAGATTGTAATTGACAAGACTTATAATGTTTACTAAATGTTTGTCTTCAGTTTTATATCGATGGAACTATCCAAACTTTAAAAAAAATGACTTGTTTGAGAAAACCAGAAACTCCCTCCCATCATCCAAACTTCTTTAAATGAATTTCTTGGAACAAAATTTCAATCAAAAGTGATAAGACTCTATATTCACAGTAATTGTAACAAATTTAATGAAATTAGTTGGTATTTTTATTGAAAAAACCGCGAAAACTGAAAAACCTGTTCAGTAAAAACGCCTTCCGGTCAACCGATTTGCTTCGAAGTCGAAATATTGGCAACATATCTAATTCTATTTAATGTTATATACATGATACAATTTATAATAAATTGAAATAGCACTTTAGAGGAAATCATAACCCCACTCCTCCGCTAAAAGACCCAAAGAGAAATTTTCAAATAAAAGTTGTAGCTCTTTGTATGTGTATTTCACATCATCATCTTCATCATTCTTGGCACAACAACCCACGTGGGATCAAGGGCTCCTGCAGTAAAGTCCGCCAAACATCTCTGTCTAAAGCTGCCGCCCTCCTCCAGTCTCGTACACGTAGCAGGGATCGGCGCATCCACCTGTACACTATCCAACCAGCGCAATTTCGGGCGTCCCCGACGCCTTGAAGAGTGAATAATTTCTTCTAGGAGCTTTCTTGGTATGGAGTTATCGTTTATCCTAGATACATATCCCGCCCATCTCAGTCTGCCAATCTTTATAAATCGGACGATGTCACAGTCTCCTTATAAATCCATTACCTCCGCGTTAGTTCTTATGCGCCAGGACGAGTTTGCCGGATCAAAAACTGCTCCGAAAATCTGCCTTAATATTTTTCTTTCCAGTAAGTGGGATTCTTGGATTTGGGATAGCGTGCAGCATTCAGAGCCGTAGGTAAGTACTGGCCTGATCAATGTCTTGTAGAGACGCAGTTGCTTGGTGGTGCGAGATAGAATGTGACTTTTCAGGTGCCTAACCAAACCGAAGTAACAATTATTGGCAGCTATTATTCTTCCCTGGATTTCCGCATTTACATCATTATCATTAGTCAGCAGTGAGCCAAGTTATACAAAGCTATTCACGCTTTTGAAGGTGTAACGATCCACTTGAACTCGGATTACCTTGAGGAATAGTGACCATATATTTGGTCTTGGACTCATTCATGGCCCGTCCCATTCGCGCAGCCGCATCCTGCAGTCTGGAGAAGGCCTCACTCATGGCACCAAAGCTCCCCCCGATGATATCGATATCATCCGCGTAACCCAATATTTGCACTTGTATTTCACATAGTTAGTTTAAAGAAAATCGTGGAGGAGTTTTAGAGAAAATAGCAGAAATTCTTCAAATTCGGAATTTCAACAACATATTTTATTTGAATTATTTTATTTAGATGATAGAATTGTGTAATAAACTGAAATAGCGTTTTAGAGCGAAATGTAATCCCACGCTTCCCCCAAAAGTACCTTAATGAATTTTCCGGGAGAAGTGTTTCAAATGAAAGTTCTAGCTCATTATACATGCAGGTTTAATACGAATAATTAATACTGCTATTAAAATGAACAAATTCTCTTAAAACTTCCAAATTTACTACAACAGACAAGTAATACAAGTATACAAGTAATAACATTGTAGTCCAGAAGAGAGCGCCAATAATATTGAACCAATTTACATTTGAAATGTCACAAATTGCGTGGAATTACCTAAAATCAGTTTGTTATTCGGGAAAAATATTAAAAATAAAAGTGAGATTTAATGTAGGTGAAATTAGTATTTCATTTTTTAAATAAAATCGTTATAGTCATATTAGAGAAAATTCCAAAATCTCAAAAACCTCTAAACTATGTAAAACCTATGTAATGTCGCCATTATGGTCCAACTATATTCTTGCAATATTTCTAAAGTACATTAATATTATATAGACGGTAGAACCATACTTTGACCTGAAAGATCTAGTCTCTAGCTACAGACAACACTGTCCATCACCGGACTGTGAGCTGTAGAGGATTTTAGGTAGAGAGAATCTAAGGGTAGCATGCTGGATTCCAATCCGGGTCGTTGCTAGTCCAGTACACTACCACTACTCCCGTCCGAAGTTAATAATAATAATAATAATATAGTTTATTAAACAACACAAAATAAACATTTCTACAGCAAAACTTAAAACACAAAAAATATATCCGGCTTGGGAAACCCGTCAGCCGGAGGTTGATGTAAAGCAAAACCAATTTAAATCCTAATACCAATTGAACCTACAACTTCATATTACTAAAAACAATAAGTGACATCAATCAAAATGTAATAAATGCATAAAAGTAAAATTAATTACTAATTAATTTAAGGGATTAATGCTGCTAATTAAATGGAAAAATAAACTTTATCAAAATTACATAAATCAAAGAATAGTATAAAAATAACAAAATCTTATGATGTACATAAATAAATTGCAATTATACCAAATTAAGTTATATGATGAAAATTAAAAACAATCAGAAATTAAATTCCTGCACCAACTGAAAACGGTAGCGCCAAGCAGACCTGGCGAAATTTATGAGGCCATGACAGTCCAGAGCATTTAAATAATCTCTCAGTGAATTCACAGCGAGGGTACGGACACCCAAATAACGTAATCGAAATTCCGTCAATATGGGGCAGACTGAGAGAAAGTGAACGATATCTTCTCTAGCATTTAAATTGCATAGAGAGCACGTCTGGACATCCCTCTCCAGCCAAGGAGTGTGATTCAGGTATAAAAGTTCACCTCTTAGCTTAAAAAGCCATCGCAAATGCTGAAGCGAGTATGTCATATTATCATCGTGCCGTTCAAAGGAAAATAGCTTCTCATTCAGATCCAACTGTCCATAATGTGAAAATCTAACGGATGCCCTAGCTGACGCAATAACGTCCGCCCGATGAACCGTCTAATCCTGACTATCGAGTTGCCGAAGTTAATAATAATAATAATATAGTTTATTAAACAACACAAAATAAACTATAGCAATTTAAACTAACACAAATTAAACTACCCAGTCAGTAATAGAGGGGCTAAACACACAGTCATATTTCTCCGCCAATCTTACCCAACTAACAAACCAATAGGGCTTTCTGCTTGATTACTTCCAATGCCAAAATTTTGGGTAGTCTAGATTGAGGCAGGTTCAACACCTTCAGACAGTAATTGAAATGCATCCTTAAAGAAACAACAACAGCAAATCCACACCCGTCTCCACATAGAGCATATAATTGGGGGTAATATTAGGCAGTGAATACAGTTTTTTAATAAAAAATCTTAACAACTGTTCTAACAAACACCTCATAGCGTTGATAGCCCCATATCTGAGCGGCATAACCGTCAATGGACTAGACACTGAATTAAACAATAAAAACTTCGGACAGTGAGCTGTAGAGGATTTTAGGAAAAGAAAATCTAAGGGCAGCATGCTGGATTCCAACCCGGGTCGTTGCTAGTCCAGCACACTACCACTAATCCCGTCCGAAGTTAGAGATAGTTTAGAGAAAAGCATTAACGCTAAAACAAAAATAATAATATGATGCAGAATATAGGAAATTAAAAGAAAATTCGGTATTTTATCCGTCGTAGCATGTATATTAGTTTTGTTCCTGACCGTTTTCGGATTTTCATCCATCGTCAGAGCAGATTCACCAAGTTCGTGTAGAGAGTTCACTTCAACGAAATATTTCTGTAGACTCACACTTGTTGTTGTTGAACTTGCATGCTAATGCACTAATGAACTAATGAACTAATATGCATGCTACGACGGATAAAATACCGGATGTTTTCCAGCATTGCGAACCCACCCACATTTTCAACATTAAAAGAAAATCTTTGCAGCTATTTCCGAGACATGTCAAAATATCGTGTCAGTTGTGTTGATAGTACAATAGTTCCTACGATTATTTCGTTTTTAAAATATTTTGTTTATACATACATACATACATACACACACACACACACACACACACACACACACACACACACACACACACACACAGAATATTCGCTAAAAATATTTTGTTTCTATTTCCCGTGAGAACATAATTTCTAAAATTTGACCAGATTGCAATACTTTCCTCTCACCATGGGTTACAGAAAGTGAAAAAAAAAAAATTACTTCCGGAAAGTAGCATTCACGATTGATTCATAGATTTTGGCCGAAACCATTGTATCAGGCGCGTTGATGGGTATCTAAAACAAAATATTAAGTTTTTACATCCGGTATATGGTGTTTTATTCCGTTGAAAAGTCAACTTCAAAAAAATGTTTACATGATCATAATATTACTTCTTGTTGCAGTAAATGCGTGTAAACAATTATGAAAGTATTTCCTAGAAGGCTGTGCAAAGAAAGGATACGGTAAAATGAATCATCCACTGACTTAACCGCAATAATGGGCTATAATGTAGAAACCGGTCTGACTGGTTGAAAAGAAAATGCAGTCCGCGGTGTTTGGCAAAGAAGTACCTTTTACCTAGGCCAACTTGTTATTTCATTTTATTGCGCAGAAACACTTACATAGCTTTTCTTTGCCGCGATACACAGAGTTAACAAATTTTTCGTCAATTTTAAAAAAAAATCTGGTGTGAAACACTCACACAACTTTCTCTTACTCCAGTTCTCAAAATAATAATTGACAAATTTTATAGTTTGTGTACCTAATTCAATTAAACTCGTCGAAAACTGAAAAAACTGTCTAGTAAAAGCGCACTCCCGGTTTACTAATTTTCTTGAAACTTGGAATTTTTGCTATCTATTTATTTCTAATTAATTTTGTTTGGATGATAGAATTTGTATAATCAACTATGATAGCACTTTAGAGAAAAACATAACCCCACCCCTCCTCCAAAAGTGCCCTTAAATGAATTTTCCCAGAGAAATATTTTAAATAAAAGTTGTAGATCTCTGTATGTTTAGTATATATAGGAAGTTTCATGAAAATCGTCGGAGTCGTTTTTGAGAAAATTGCGAAAAAACGAAAAAAATCATTTATAAGTGGGTAATGTTCCGGTTATCCGATTTTTTTGCAACTAGGAATTTCAACAACATATTCAATTCTAATTGATATTATTTAGATGATAGAATTGTCTAATAAACTGAAATAGCACTTCAGATGAAAACCTAACCCCACCCTCCCCCATAACTACCCTTAAATGAATTTTCCCAGAGAAATATTTCAAATAAAAGTTGTAGCTCTTTGTATGTGTAGTTGATATATCAAGTTTAAAGAAAATCGTCGGAGGCATTTTTGACAAAATTGCAAAAATGTAAAAAAAAACAACTAGTAAAGGGGAACTTACAGTCGAGAATTTTAACAGATAACGTACTGTCAAATCCCATGGTGATACCTAAACGGAATATCAAGTTTCAACTTTCTATGGTTTTTCGTTTTTGAGATATGCTGTTCACATACCTACACACAGACCCACACACCATTTGCTAAAAATCACTTTTGGATTCAGGGGACCTCGATACGGATATTTCCGGTGAAAATTTGACACGATTACAATACTTCCTCTTACTAGGAGTAAGAGAAAGTTTAAAAATGTATAATGATATAGAATGGGGGAAAATCACTTGACTGGTAAAATTTGGCATGTTCAAAATACTTCTTCCACATACCTGGAGTCAGAGAAATTTAATACTAAGCCCCCTCTCCCCAAATTCTTTAAGAAGAGTCCAACTTGTGCATCAATTCTATTTACTTTCCCATTTTTTCATTTTAATTATTTATTTGAGGGAAAACCCAGGGTGTCGATATTGATGTAATATTATTGGGAATATGAGAAATATATATACAAGTCATGACCTTGTCATGATAGCTTTTAAAGTTATTGACCCCTAAACGGAAAAAATAAAAAAACAACGTTTTATCTGGAATTTTTACAATCCTATATTGTGTTTTATAGTAAACATGTAAGGAACGTAATGACGCAATGCAATTTTGGGATGATGAACAGCACATGCTGTTTACATCTTTACATTGTGTGTATACATGAATTGGGGACCTCTGAAAAACGAAAACAAAAGTTTTTTGTGAAAGGTCTGTCTGTCTGTCTGTCTGTCTGTCTGTCCAATGAACAAAATATCTCAAAAACGAAAAATCGTAGGAAGCTAAAACTTGGTACTCCAAAAGATAGCGCCATTTAATATTGCACAAACTCCCAATAAAATTTGAATTCTAATGTTGCCGATTTCTCAAAAGCACCCCAAATATCTATTGTTGCGATAAAAAACAAACAATGTTTACCTAATTCTATAAACTCGCAATTCTCAACAAAATTTTTAAAATTCTATTCATATTTATAGTGTATATTAAATATTATAAAACTGGTAAAACCATACGTTAAAGCATTCATTTATAAGGAAACTTAACGTTACTGTTACCCAGAACCTTTCCCCCCCCCCGAAAGAAATTTCCTGGGAAAATGTTTCAAAAATGTAAGTGATAGGGATGCATTTGTATAGCCGGTGAAATGTGATTGGTGTGTTGAGTTGTTGTGTGTTTGTAGCAGTAGTTGGTGTAGCACGAGCGGTTTAGTAAAAGGGCTTGTGAGTATATATGTTTAAGAGAGAAGTACCAGAAATAAGAAAGTAGCCACCACTGCCAACAATAAATATATTCTAATAAAATAATAACTACAAGTTATTTGCACAGAATGTATAAACTTATTAATATATTGTTGAACTGCACTGATTCTAAGATAGCGATTCCTGAAGTAATGTCTTGATGAATTGTCTGCTTTAGACTGTCTTGAAGGAATCTCTTCTAATGTTTGTTCAAATCTTCCCCTGTGAGAAGAAGGGGTAGACAATGCTATCAAGGTTCATGAATTCTTCCTCTTTTTGCGAACGAGCTTGCATTTTTCTCATAATTTTGATTATTTCAAATTAAAATAGATATAACTTCTTGCATCCATCACACCGGTATACTAACTTTAAAGAAAATCGTGAGAAACTGAAAAAAAAAAAAAACACCATTCAGTGACGTCGCACTTCCGGTTGATGCACTTTGGCCAAAACTTCGTGCCGGATGTGTTGGTAGTATCTAAACGGAATACCAAGTTTGAGCTTCCTGCACATTTTTCATTTTCAAGATATTTTGGTCAGACATATATACACAAAAACATAGACTGACTTATTCGCTAAAACATTTTCACTTCCTCTTCTTAGTTCTTTGAGATTTCGATCACCGGAAATACATGTTTTGAGCTCGGTCCCTTGAATACGAAAAAAAATGTTTTTAGCGAATCGTCTGCATATATATATATATATGTGTGTGTGTGGTGTGTGTTAACAAAACATTTCAAAAACAAAAATTATCAACAAACTCAAAATTGGTATTCCATACAGCCGACTGTACTGAATGTTTGTTTTTTTTCACTTTTTCGTAATTTTCTCAAAAACGGCTCCAACGATTTTCTTTAAATTTCCGACACTATCTAGACACATAAATACCTATCACTTTTATTTGGAACATTTTTTTCTCAGGAAATATTGATTTTTTGGGGGGGTTGTGGGGGGAACAGTATTGTTATGCTTTACTCTAAAGTACCACTTCAGTATAATAAGTGGTTTTTACCATCTACATAATATTAACACACATTGGAAACATTGATACAATTCCAAATTTGAAGAAAATCGGTTAACCGGAAGTGTTACTTTATAGAATATGTTTTCGATTTGGGGGGGGGGGATTTTCTCGATAACGGCTAAACTCGATTTCCATTGAACTTGGCATGCTATCTTCACAAATAAAAACGTATTTTTTTTTTATCTATATATATATAAATCTTATAAAAATTATCTATATATATATAAAAATTCAGCATCCGTATGTTTGTGGCCGCAAAACTCGAAAAGTAGTCGACTGATTGACTTGAAATTTTTACACAACATTGCATTTCTATATAAGAGTGTTTATATATATACTTTTTACTCAGAAATTATATACTTTCTTTGTAGACTTTTCAGCGGCTTTTGACCGGATTGACCGGCATGCCCTAATCTATAAACTGAATGAAATAGGTATCTCCACAAAGGTGATAAATATTATCAAGGACTTGTATGAGAGCACAGAAGTTGCTGTTTGGTATAAGGATGGGTTGTCAACCTTTTTTGAGAATACAATGGGTGTAAAACAGGGTTCTCTTTTGAGTCCCCTCCTTTTCACATTATTTGTAAATGATATTGAAGACAATTTATGTGGTGGGATTATTATAAATGGGGTTAAAGTAAAACTTCTCGCGTTTGCTGACGACTTGGCGTTAATAGCTTCAAGTCCTCACGAGTTGCAAAGATCTATAAATGAATTGGAAATTTATTGCACTAAATGGAACCTGAAAATTAATTTATCCAAGTCTAAAGTTGTTGTTTTCAAAAATGGTGGAAAGCCTTCTAAAAATGAAAAATGGAAGTTAGGAGTGGAAAAAGTAGAAGTTGTAAACTCTTATAAATATTTGGGAATCAAGTTAACATCCTCTTTAAGTTTAACAGAGCATTTGAATGAGAAATTAGTTAAAGCTAAAACCGGTATTCATTCAATCTGAAAAAATTTTATTTTGAATATAAATTTACCAATTTCTTCCAAAATTCAGGTGTTTAATGCACTGAGCCGAGCTATTATGTGCTACGGAGCCCAGGTATGGGGCGGGAGAAAATATAAACAGGTTGACCGGTTATTTACTTTTTTTATAAAAAAATTACTAAGATTACCCCAGAATACGCCCGATTATGTTATAGTTTTAGAAGCCCAGATTGCACCAATATATCTCTATACATTAAAGCTCCATCACGATTATTTAGTTAAAGTTTTAAATCTCCCAGAAAATAGATATCCTAAGCTTTTGGCGCTTGAGATAATTAAGAGAAATATTTACTGGTACCGGGACTTACAAAATATTAATAATGAGTGTGGCTTAACATATGATTTTAAAAACATTAGCTATAACGAATGGAATCACTTTTTATAAAACTTAGAGATAGAATTAAGTTAGCTATCACAGAAGCAGCAAATATTAAGGCGAGGAATTCTTTATTTAGTGTGACGTACAAACTATTACATTATAATTTGAAAGATGAAGCAGCCTATTTTAATGATAATTTTAATACAAACGACATAGGGCTTATTATAAAGATGAGAGCTGAGCTATTAAATTTAAATTATAAAAGATATAATAGTGGTGTGCCTCAAGTATGCTCAATGTGTAATACGAATGAATTGGAGTCTGTGTTTCATTTTATGGCGACATGTCCTATATTGAAGAAAGTTAGAATTTCTTATTTCAATAAGGATTTATTGACAATAGCCGAATTGACAGATTTTTAAACGGTAAAAAATGGAATGTAGTATTAAAATATTGCAGGATGGCCCTTAACTACAGGCAACAACTTGTAGTAACACCTTGTAATCTTATATAAATATATATTTTGTTTTGTTTTATTGGTCCGAAGTTTTTATTTTACTTCAAAAGGAGATTTTCAGTTATGTTTTGAAAAAATTGTACTTTTATTTTATTTACTAATTTTTAATTATAATTTATTGTAAATTCCCCTCTCCCCTGATGGTTTATACCAAGGGTACCTGTCTTTATGTATAGATTATTTTTTGTCTTTACAGTAAAATTAATGATATGATTATTTGCTTTAATATGAACATCTTGATGAGTAATGTTTTCTTTTTGTAATGTTATTTTAAATAAAGACAGTTTATTATTATTATTATTATTACTCAGAAGTTCCCTCGGAAATGGGAAATTCTGAGCGTTTCGCGAGCTTGGCAGAAATAGCTAGAGCGTTGCGATGGTGGCGCGCTCTCTGAACCTCTTTCTCTTATATGTAGCTCTCACCGCCACCAGTCTCGAGCCCAGTATTAGTAGACAAGGTATTCCAAAGCATCGAAACAAATTATCAAAATCACGCATGGTTAAGCGGAAGAGCCATTCTCTGCGGCTAAAAATGTCGACGTACTCGATATGAACAACATCAATTCTAAACAGAATCGCAGATGAAACAGTGACATACAAATCTATTGACACTCCGTGTTGGACCAAAGTAAAAAAGTTGTGAATTTTCCAACGGAATTTCTTAATTCACTCGATGTTCCCGGATTACCGCCACACATTCTAAATTTGAAAATTAGAGTGCCAATTATATTACTCCGAAACATCAATCAGCCAATGTTATGCAATGGTATACGACAGTAGTTAAATAATTGATGAATAATCTAATTGAAGCAACAATTCTCATTGGACCTCATAAAGGTGAAGACATACTACTTTCATAATACCACTCATTCCGACAGATATGGCGTTCGAGTTCAAACGACTTCAATTTCCAATACGCCTTGCGTTCGCTATGACTATCAATAAAGCCCAAGGACCAATCTTTGCAAGTGTGCGGTTTGAATTAATAAAACGAATGCTTCTCTCATGGCAATTATATGTCGCATGCTCCAGAATCGGTAAACCATCTGATCTATATGGTTATGCAGAAAACGGACAAACAAAAAATGAAGTCCATTCACTAGCTTTACAATAAAAAAAAGACTTTCAGGAGAAATATTTTTTCCTTCCTTCAGTTTTACAGCAACGCAAACTAGGGTATTAAATTGAATGATTTGTTTTTTGTTTTTTTTGCTGAATTCATGTTTACTATAATATTTCTATTTACTTCCTTAATAATTAAAATCAGACTGACCACACGAAGCGTGGCCGGGGGTTTAGCTAGTGTGGAATATTTTTCAAAAAAAGAAAAAAAAAATTTTTTTGACAGTTGTGCGGAATTTGTGACGTTAATTTTAAATTTTATATTTTGATGGTCCAACGTTTTTAGAGCGCTCTATTGGGCCATAATATAATCATCACTTCTCTGTCTGAGATTAGTACGCCGATACTTATCCCCCACCACCTCTACATTTACCTTAGGGCAAATAAGTAAAATTTGAGCATACAGAAAATTTGTGATTGTGTGCCATTGTCATTCCAGTGTTTCACACAAGATTGTTTTTTTTTAGCGTTTTCAAAACATTTATTTCCGCTGAAAACTCAGCGGTCACGATACTTCCTGTTACAGAACTTCAAGAGCTCAGTTACAGTGATACATAAAAAATAGTAGTCATCACTAAAGTGATAAAAAAAAAGCTAAAGTAAAGTATTTCTTAGAATACATATGGCCAGATGATTCACTAGTTTCACATATTTTGCAAATTAAAAACCCAAACAAAATTACTTTGTAATGAAAACACGATCATAATTAAAGCAGGTTCTTATTGGTTCTTGTTAGTTAATACGATGTCAATATCTTTAATTTTTGTTTCTCATTACAGTCCAGTATAATGCGGTATGTTTACATCTTTGGCGGATTTAAAAAAACAAGACAAGTTTCCAGGTCAACCACTAGGACTCCTGCTCCCCACTCCCGTTACCGGCACGTCCCCTACTCATAAAATACTGGCAGCATCCATTATATATCCTAAAGGCCTCTTCGATCTTGAAGACCGTGCATATAAACTCGCCGAATACAAGGTAATTACAATAATATTTCATATCATTTCTTAAATTTTATTTAATATTTAAATTCTGTAAAATAGTTAATTAATTAATCATAGTTAGTAGCAAGTAATGATAGTTAATAGTTTAGTTAATCATAATTACAAACACTTTATTTTTTAATAAAATGATCTTTATTTCCAAGAATTTTATATACTTCATTTAACTGCTGCATTAATGTTATAATTTTCTTATTGGTTGTAAGAGAAAGTTTTTTTGAACTGGTAAAATTTTCAGAAATTTTCAAAAAATCTGGTGTGAAACACTCACACAACTTTCTCTTACTCCAATTCTCAAAATTATAATTGACAAATTTTATACTTTGTGTACCAAATTTAATGAAATTCTTCGAAACCTGAAAAAATTGTCCAGTAAAAGCGCACATCCGGTTTACTAATTTTCTTGAAACTCGGTATTTTGGCCATCTATTTATTTCTAATTAATTTTGATTGAATGATAGAATTGTATAATCAACTATGATACCATTTTAGAGAAACCCATAACCCCACCCCTCCCCTAAAAGTGCCCTTAAATGAATTTTCCCAGTGAAATATTTCAAATAAAAGTTGTAGCTCTTTGTATGTGTAGTTCATATACAAAGTTTGAAGAAAATCGTCGGAGCAATTTTTGAGAGAAATGCAAAAAAGTAAAAAAAACAACAAGTAAAGTGGTACTTCCGGTTGAAGAATTTTGACAGATGATCCACTGTCAGATACACAAACGGAATATCAAGTCAACTTTCTACGGTTTTTCGTTTTTTAGCTGTGCTGTTCACATACATACACACACACACACACACACATACACCATTTGCAGAAACCACTTTTTTGGACTCAGGGAACCTCAAAAGGGATACTTCCTCTTACTAGGAGTGGGAGAAAGTAAAAAAACTAAGTTATACAATACAATAATTATAATTTTACAGAAAAATGAAATTAGTTTATATATTTTTATTGGTACTTGGCTCAATATTGGCTGCCAGGCAACCGCCTTCGGATCCACTGTCTGACGAGTTTATTAAACATATAAATTCACTGAACACAACGTGGCAGGTGAAATAAATTAGAATTTAAACTAATTAATTATTAAATTTAATTTTTCCATATTGATTTTAAATTTTTTTGTAAATGAAAAAATTTAGGCTAAAAGGAATTTCCATCGGATGACGTCATTCGATTATATACAAACATTAATGGGAGTATCGGCTGATGAAGATAAACATAAATTATCAATTAAATTACGCAAAAATGAGAATATGCTAAAAGTTCCAAAACATTTTGATAGCCGATTAAGTTGGAAAGAATGTCCATCTATATCAGAAATATACGATCAAGGAGACTGTGGCAGTTGTTGGGTATATATTTATCCTTTATTTATTTATATTTTTTATTAATATTTTTATTATGAATTTAATAAACAATCATATATATATATATATAATATTTGGTTGAGTCAAAAGTCTAGGTTTTTAGAACAATTTATTGGTCTACTGTCAACGAGAAATAATTGCTTTATTCTTCAAAATAGTTGTAGTGGAAGACAAAATTATGGTAAACAGCCCCCAATAAAAGCAAATTGTGAAACTCTCGTCTCAGTTAAAAAAAAAGGAAGGGGCAAATGATTGATTTATAAAAGGCACTATCTATTTATTATCGTCTGTCATTCTGTCGCTCTTTATTTACTTCGTCTACTAGAATTTCTTACTTATTTACAGTGCTTGCTTACCAAGATCCACATTTTACCGTGGCCAGGTTGGAGCCTTACCGCTTTGAAGCCACGTTCCTAAACTCTCTTCCTAAGGCTTTCCATAATATCCTCTGTCCGTAGTTCTCTTTGGTCTGCCTTTCTCTTTCCGGATCCTGTGGCATTATTATTATTATAATTACTGGTTGCTCGAAAGTGCAAAATCAATGCCCAAAGTGGCTCTTATCACCTAAAAAAAAAATGCGCAAAGAAGTCTCCCCCAGTAATCTTGCAGGTCTGGTTACAATATCTTAAGATATCTCCAACTTCCTCAAGCATTTTCTTGAATATGCACGTGCAAGTATAAGCGTGGGCACTGACCTAGATAGTAATACAACGTTTCACTATCTCTATCGTCAAAATTCTCACACTTAAGACTAGACAGCCTGCCTATTTTGTGTAAATTACTTGAACACAACTTCGTCAAAAACTCTCAGTTTTATCCTTTTCAGTGAAAGAAGATATTCCAATTCCCAAGACTTTTTATAAATCTTTTAGCCTGGAGACACTAGAATTAGCTATTTCAGTGCTTTTCCAATTCCTTTCTCTTACATTATTTTGCTTCTCAACCAAAAATTGTGTTGTGACTTTATAAGGGGAACACAAAATGGAATGAGGATCCCGCCTAAACCAACTCGTCCAATCTCTCGTTACCCTAAGACCTGCCTTATACCACCCAATACAGTTTACCCTAAGACCTTCCTTAGAACTCCAGTGCAGTTTACCTATGTAATGGTAACATGTTGAGGGTTGATGAAAGATCGTGAATTGATGAACATGTGCTCTAGAATGGTAGAGTTGGCTATTGTAAGCCGCTTCAAGAGTGATGCGACTGGTCAGAACTCTTGCTTGTTTTAAAAGTGGTGAGCTAGTATAGCCATCACCATTTTTGTCTGCCATACTGGCTTTCATTGAATGAACGTTACGAGGTTGAACATATTGAAGTTGACAAAGCGACTGATACCTTTAAAGCTTAACTGGTGATTGATTCGTACTCTTCAAAGCTTATCTACTGGCTGATTTTTAAGCCTCTCACATATAAGCTTTATTTAGATTCTTTTACCGCTAGAGACACCTTTTATTGAGAGACTGTCCCATTCGTCAATACATTGCGTGACCATAGGGTGTAATATGTAATTGCCGAGCGCATGGAGGTTTTAGTGTGGCGAATGTGGTGGCGATTGTATTGTATTGCCGGTGCGTGTCTTGCAGCCTGCAGCAAAATCATAAGGCACGATCACTCTCTACCACACGTGATTAAAATTGTAACCAGAGGAGAGATCGAGATCCGGCCTCCTTAACATCCTAGGAAAGCGAAAGGAAAAGTCATATATAAATGCTAGCGACACTCAATCATCAAGAAGACTGTGATTCAGTCTTGCCACACTACCATCGAAAAAACATTCCAATGGTCTGCCAGCTCTATCTGCCACGCTATCACACTCTTTCTATACTCAGTTGCAAAGTCCTTGCAGTACTCTGTTTATTTATTTAATATATTCAATGTCCTCTCAGTGTACTTTTTCTAATCTACAAAAACACCATTACATTAAGTATCAGATCCTGTGGTATTAGTTTCTTATCTTCTCTTGCCAACCTATTCCCTTCCCTTCTAGAGATAAATAGCCTAACCAAAAATATTGATTTAAGCTGGACAGTTTCAAGTGCGAGCTACAATTTTAAAAATCTCACAGACTCTTTTCTCATTCATCTCTGCTTGTTCTCTTTACCATCCATCAGTAGGAGACAACTTTACCTCATTAAACTCACACACTCGCATACCTATACACTATACACTTTACAGCCGAGTACTTTCTATATATAAATATTGAAACACGATCGAGCCATATTAGCTCTTTTAGGTAGCAAATGTTTGTTAGGTAACAAATGTTTTTTGTTGTTAAAACACATTACTTAATAAGAAACGTAAAGATGATTGGCTCAACCTAGCTATTAATAAACTTGCAATTTTTTATTTTCCATGGTTTAGGCTGTAGCCGCAGCAGGTGCAATGTCTGATCGTATTTGTATCCATAGTTACGGTAAAGAAAATGTACAAATATCGGCGGAAAATTTAGTATCATGCTGCAGTAAGTGTGGGAAAGCTTGTAAAGGAGGTTTTCCTGCGGCCGCCTGGAAACATTGGGTAGATAAAGGAATCGTCACTGGTGGACCTTACAACAGCAATATAGTAATTATTTGCTTTTTTCATCTAATTAATTTATCTAAATGAAAATCCAGCATTTGAGGCAGATTTTCAATATTGAATTTTCATAAGAAACTCCAGGAAAAATTAGTTTTTAGACATTCTATCTCCCACTCACTTCGTGCCGTGAGTACGTACGTTTGTGTTGGTGAGTGAGTAGGTGGGAGAGAGAGGGAATAAAATATCCGAGAAAGCTCAAACTTTATAATTCAATTTAGGCGACACTAGGGAGTCTAAGTCGAATGTTTTTTTGTCAAAATGTGTTACCAACACAATGTCACTGTATTAGTATGTTTTATCTATTTATTTTCTCTTACTATTGGTGAGAGAAAGCACTGCGATCGTGTCGCGATTTATCGATAACGATCTTTTCACCGGAAAATACCACATGTATGTGTTGAAAGTTCAAACTCAATATTTCGCTTAAGTTCTACCAGACGACCCGGTTTTAGTTAAAATCGATCTACAAAAGCAAAAATACAACTTACTATTAACTCTTCAAAAGCAACCACCCTTTCTTATAAGGGGCCAACCCTTTGCTAGACGACTGGCTTTTTTTTTTTATGGAGCACGCGTGGTTCCCCGCCCGCATCGCCCTTAGTATTGGCCTTCGCTACAAAACTAGCTCCCTACTTTTGTGAAGATGCTGGGTCCAACATTGTTTTCATGGCAACGGAACCCTGAATTTCCGCACTAAAGATGAATGTACTAGCTATTAGACCTTAGTAAAAGGGACAAAGGAAAAGATTGCTTTACTTTATTGATTATAACATAACCAATCTCCTGCGTCGTGAGGGTTCAAAATTCAGTTAGTTAATACAGACAAAACTTGGTATAAATATCAAATATATGTACCTATTACCTAATATACCTGTTTACATTTTATTTGAATCACTTTTTTCTGAAAAGTGGATTTTAGGTGGTCCTGAGGTTGGGGAACTAAGATGTAAAATGCATAACCACCTGGTAGGAATTAAGAAAACTAACGTATTAACCTACTAAGAGAACTAACCTACGACTTCTGGGTCGTAAAAATGCCCACTTTTAAGAAAATCCTTTGTGTTTTATATCAAGATGGATTAAATCTGGTGATCTGGCGAGGAGAAAAGTGAACGAGATGTTCAGTAGCCGCTGGATCGGGAGATAGGGTATTCCAGATCGCCAGATTTAACACCTCCTAAATTTTTTCTTTAGGAGAAATAGATATCTCAAAAAAGAAATGTATGTCAGGGAACTAGCAACTCCAGAAACACTTAGAGAAGATTAATCCAAACCTGCTTAGCAATCCCGGCAGACATGATAGCAGCTTCATAAGTTGGGGAGCGACTGCGCTTGGGCCGGTTAAGCCGAGGAGGTCATTTTGAATAAATAGGAAATATTGTTTTAACTCTCCATTCTTCCTTAACAGTTCCTGAGGCAGGACACCAAAGGTATCCGAAACGTCGAATAAACTTTTTAAAAAATAGAAAGTTTCTTCTTTGGCCCCAGCCAACTAATTATTTAGCTTATTTTTGTAATAGATTTTTGTAAAGAAACTGGAATATTATTTTGTTTTAATGATACTTTACCTGATTTTTAAGTCCCTTATGGTTCTGAAATAGGTTTTAATGTTGTCAGCTTTTGAACTCTCTTTATCTATTAGAAATTATTAAGAAAATCCGCTTTTAATTTTAGTTTATGAAACAAAGAAATAGGAAAAAACGACGTAAATTTAATCTTTATGATTTGAATATCTCGGCAACGGTTTGAAATATTAAAGTGAGATTAACGGCATTATTCTTCATTTTTTTAGTAGTTTTCATACAGTAGTAAAAAGTGGGGGTCAAAAGGAAATCGCAACTTTCAATCACCGATTTCAGGTGTACATTAACACCATCATAAACTAGAGCGCAAATACTTCAACAAACGTTATGTTCACTTTTTTTATATCTGTCTTCGTTTAAGGATTATTTCAAAAGTGGCCCGTTTAAATGGGACACCCTGTATATATATTAAATCAATTAATTCATAACTACTAATTTATTGTTTAATTAATTATTATATTATAAATAGTATACCACTATATGTTTCAGGGCTGTCAACCGTATGAAGAGAAACCTTGTGAACCATGGTCGTTCAGTGGTGATCTCAAACCATGTTACCATAGCTCAGTACATATATCAATTTGTTCTAAAATATGCACTTTTCGGTATAAATCTTCTTACCACAAAGACTTACATTATGGTAATCACAATCTATTCACAATTCTATGAGATGAATATAAAGATTCTGGTGTGAAACACTCACAGGACTTTCTTTATTTTCTGGTTGGCATTACAGTCATCAAGAGACTTGAGCCTCTCAATACCTACATTCCACCCGCATCGGTCTAATGCCTTCCATCTCCAACTCCTTACGCCCATTCTTTTTGATTCTCCCACTAGATCGTTGTATAGGATCCTAAAAGAGGGATCCATAGTAGAGAGAGACAAAAAATGGCAGGACCACTCTCTCGGACAAGAGTGTGAGCTCTCGTATTAGAGTGGGAAAAACTGCTTAAATACAGCGACGGGAGGAGATCATACCCATTACAATCGATCTTTTTCTAGATCATCCCGTTTTCCCTTCATTCTCCAGGTTTCCCTTTCATATACTCCGAGATGGCTGTCTTACTGCCGGCTTACTTTCAATGTGATCCAGCCGTAATTAGACTACATTCTTCTTAATGAAATTCACCAAG
The DNA here is from genome assembly GCA_011037195.1 of Triatoma infestans. Classification (NCBI taxonomy): domain Eukaryota; kingdom Metazoa; phylum Arthropoda; class Insecta; order Hemiptera; family Reduviidae; genus Triatoma; species Triatoma infestans. The sequence continues at coordinate 63,752 of JAAEAF010006618.1, forward strand.
CCAACGTAATCATAAAGATCAGAAACTCTAAATTTCACCTAATCAAACATTCACACATATAGATCCATATATGGCTTTGATTAAGTTGTTTAAATAAAAGCACTCGTCTTGTAGTGTGTAGTTAAAATGCGAAGTTAATAGAAAATTGTTGGAGCCGATTTTGGAAGAAAATCGCGAAGAAACAGAAAAAAAAATCTATCTTTTAGGACACTTAAGTTTACAGGACCGACATTTCGTCCATACTGAGATGAGCTTCTTCAGGGGCGTGTCACCTTGAATATCCTAGCAAGAAGCATAGTAGAAAGGGGTGGGACCCCTTCCTCTGTCATTTTGACTGCAGGCAGTAAGCGGAGCTTAATTTTCCCTTCCATACCCACAGTTGGTTGGCAGGTAAAGAAATGTAATTCTTCCAGGTCACTGCTCTCCTGCCAGAGTTATGGTCTTGTTTTGCTCAGGGAAATCGTTGATAGTTTTTCATTCGCCTATTCTCCCCTTTTCCTAAGCAGAAGCAGTCAAATTCCACTTAGCGGAATCCATCAATGGACCAGGGTACTCGCCAATGCTCCATTAGCATTCAAAGCGACACGATCCTGAAGAAGCTCATTGCAATATGGATGAAATGTCGGTCTATGGCAAACCTCTGACGCAGTCTCAACCTGGAAACTTGAGTCATCATTTAATAAAAACTCGCGTTTGCGGATTGAGTGAATACATGATACATGATCGGAATATCAACTTCGAACTTCCCTTTACCGCGATTTTTCTTTTTTGAGATACTTTGTTCACATTATATATACATAATTTCCGATAAACATTGAATTTCCAAAGTTTGACTCAATTACAATAATTCGTCTTACCTACATTAATAAGAGAAAATAAAAATTAAAAAATTGTGTAATATAATAACTACAATTTATAAAAAGTAAATTAAAAATTTAATTTTATTATAATAGCGATTTAATGCAGTATGGCATAAAATAAATTACAAACCAGCTGACCTGAACATTGATTATTCCCCTCCACTATAAGTTTCCCACTGCCTTACTGATCACTATTATGTTATACACTACACACCTTACTGCCGTTGTTTTATAACCTTCCTAGTTTGCATTGATTCAGTGGTGAAATAATAATTAAACGCTTTAATTATTAAAATAGTGTAAAACTCATATCAAACTTTCTCTTACTGCGATTCTAAGTTCCAAGTGACTAATTTAAGTTCAAATTTTCCTAAATTCAGCGCATGCATATGTTTTTTTCATTACTAAGTGGACTTATTGTGATGGTATTAAATTTTTGTAATTGAATTATCACTCGACCGATTATCTTCAAACACGGACTTTTGGCATCAGATTTCATGCTAATTAATATGATATAGATAAAAGAATCGTAAAATAAAGTAAAATAGCACTTTAGAGGAAAGTATAACCTTCCCCTATTCCTCCTCCTTCACACCCCTATAATGAATTTTCCCAGAAAAAATATTTTAAATAAAATATTCACGTCAGTTCTTTCCCCTCCTCTCCCACCATATTGAATGCAGCTAAACATTTAATAATAAAAATTACATGTTTCAAGCAAACTTATCAATCAGTCCTGAAAGAATTGCAGAAAGAAAACTCGTGTGTCTATTTTACACCAGGCGGCGCTAAATGAGTTTAAATATTTTATTAACTCATAACACCATCTAGTAGAATTTATTTCATTAAACAATTTTTCAAATTTCAGGCAGCTCAGTGTATATGATTAAAAATAATACACATTCAATACAAATGGAAATATTGATGAATGGTCCCGTACAAGCGACAATCACCGTATACGAAGATTTTCTCTCTTATAAAAATGGTAAGGTCAAAGTAAGAAAAAAAATTAATTTTATGATTTAATAATTGGTTTCTAAAATGAACATATCAATTTGAGCCAATTTGATATTGTGGTTGTTTCGTTTTCAAGATAATTTTGTTCACATTCGCTGTTAACATGTTTTTTTTGGATAGTACGTACACTATGCTCGCAGACGATTCCTGAAATTTGGCGTCCACAATCTGGAGCCAAAGGGGGGATCAGAAATTCCATTCGCCTCAGCCCTTTTAATGATTTTTGCGTTTTTTAATGATACAGGGCTGATGTGAGGCGTTTATACGTGGTGCACAATAGGCCCAGCTGAGGTCTAAGTGCTGAACCTCCATTTGGAGGCCCCGAGTTTCTAGATCAGATAAGAACATCTTTTTTTCTTGTATTCACTGGACCTCAAAAAAAAATGTATTTCTCGTATAAACACACAGTTTCAAAAATCATCAAACGCAATACCCCTCTTAAATTATAGTGTATGTTACTATTTAAATAGTTTTTTACTTTCTCTTACTCCGAGTACAAAAAAGTGGTTTTTAGCAAATAGTCTGCGTGTGTGTGTGTGTATGTATTTGAACAGCATAGCTCAAAAACGAAAAACCGTAGAAAGTTGAAACTTGATATTCCGTTTAGGTATCACCATGGGATCTGACAGTACGTTATCTGTCAAAATTCCTCAACCGGAAGTACCACTTTACTAGTTGATTTTTTTACGTTTTTGCAATGTTCTCAAAAACGGCACCGACGATTTTCTTCAAACGTGGTGTATCAACTACATATACAAAGAGCTACAACTTTTATATGAAACATTATTCTGGAAAAATTCATTTTAGGGCACTTTTGGGGGAGGGGTGTGGTTAGGTTTTCATGTAAAATGCTATTTCAGTTTATTAGCCAATTGTATCATCTAAATAATGTGAATTAGAATTGAATATGTTGTTGAAATTCCGAGTTTGAAAAAATCGGATAACCGGAAGTGTGTTTACTTTACCACTTTGCTACATGATTTTTTCACTTTTTCGCCATTTTCTCAAAAATGGCTCCGACGATTTTCTTGAAACATCGTATATAAACTAAACATACAAAGACCTATAACTTTTATTTAAAACATTTCTCTTGGAAAATTCATTTAAGGGCACTTTCAGGGGAAGGGTGGGGTTATATTTTGTCTAAAATGCTCTCACAGTTGATTACACAATTCTATCATCCAAATAAAATTAATTAGAAATAAATAGATGGCCAAAATTCTGAGTTTCAAGAAAATTAGTAAACCGGAAGTGCGCTTTTACTTGAACAGTTTTTTCAGTTTTCGACGAATTTCATTAACTTTGGTGCACAAACTATAAAATTTGTCAATTATAATTTTGAGAAGTGGAGTAAGAGAAACTTGTGTGAGTGTTTTACACCAGATTTTTACTGTTATCCTACAATTTGGAATCTTTACTAAAGCTTTAGTGACTCAATCGTTTGGAGAATTTGAACTTAATAAAACGACTTTTTTTTTTCTTTTTTTCGGAAAAAAATTTCAAACAAAATCGATATGTCTCAAATCAAACAAAAGTGTATAATAATTAGTATACAAAGTCTAATGAAATCCGAACGCATCTTTATGGAGAAAACTGAAAAAAAAAAAAAAGTCGTCTCGTAAATGCCCAATTCCGGTTCAACCGATTTCTTTAAACTCGAAATTTTGAGAGTGATCTAATTTGTATTAATATCAAATTGATGATAGAATTATATATTATACGAAAATATGTAAAACCCTCAAAAAAAAAAAAAAAAAAACTTTACCTGTCAAATTTGTTTCAAACTTGGAACACACAATAAATTTTTACATACGATCGTGACTTGAGCTCGCGACTTGACGTTAACTGGGATTGTAACCTTTTCCGTACTACGTGTGAGTAAAAGAAAGGGCAACACGTGCGATACACGTCTCTTATTCACCACCATCCTCCCGCCCCCTTATTCGAGAAGAAATGTGAAATTCATCCCCAGTCGATCCGCTTTGATCAAAGAAATTTCAAAGAATTTTTACGGACGGAAATGAGTTAAGTCGTATTCTGCAGGATTCACCTGGGGGAGGGGAGGTGATTCACATTAAGAATAGCTTGAACATCCGAGGGGAGGGGGGATTGTTTCTCTTTAAGTGGGCGCGATAATTACCACTAATGACGCTTGAGGTCGCTAGGTGGATCAGGAAGTAGATAAGATTAAGCACGCAAAATATATACTCAAGTTAAACCAACCATCACATAAACTTCTGCCATTATGCCTACAATGAATATTTATTAGATTGTAGGTTTCACTGATTACTTTTATGTAAATTTAGTACATTTTGTATTTATTATTTTTGTAAAGAAAGATGTTAAATAAAATAATTACTTTTTCTATCGATTCTCATTTGTAATCTTTTAGAATCAATACGGACTAATTATTCTGGTAAAGTAGCGTGTTAAAATTCAGACTTTTTTTTTATTAAAATATGTACAAATTAAAACTGAAAAAATGTAAAAGACTTTATAACAAATGATTAATTATTACTACTTTCTTTATACCCTTAATTTCTATAAATATATATTCAATTCACTACCTATAAAAAATATTTCGAATCACTAATTATATTTATTTTCATTTTAAGAATAGCCATGTTGTTTTCAAGAACACTTTTACTTTCTCTTACTCCAAAAAAAAGCGGAAGTATTGCGATCTTGTCAAAATTTCGAAATTGAGTTTTCACCGGAAATGTAATGTTTTGAAATCACCCGAGTAAAAAAAAAAAATGTTTTTAGCGAATTCTTCTAAATGTTTGTGCGTGTGAACAAAATAGCTCAAAAATGAAAAATCCCAGGAAGATTTCGGGCAAAATCCATCAACCCCGAAGTGCGACTTTACTGACTGTTTGCTTGTTTCCCCAGTTTGACGCGATTTTCTCGCAACAATTGCCTTTAAACTTTGTATTTTACCTGCTTATATAAATACCTATCACTTTTTTTAAAATGTTTTCCTGGGAAATCGATTTTATAGGGAGATTTCTTCCTAAAGTGCCACTTCGCTAAAGTGTTTACTGTTATCACTAACTTGTAAATAACCTATATAAAAAGTAACCAACTATTGTTACAGGTGTGTATCGACATGTAGCTGGGAAAAAAATAGGTAAACATTCGGTAAGGATTATTGGATGGGGCACAGAGAACAAAACTCCATACTGGTTGGTTGCTAATTCTTGGAACACTCATTGGGGCGACAGTGGATTTTTCAAAATTTTGAGAGGTCGCGATGAATGCGGCATAGAAAGTAGAATCATGGCTGGATTGCCGAAGGAATCATATGAAGGGGTTAATAAAACCTACTAATGTAACCATAATCAAGAAATAAACAAAATTATAAAATGTACTAGTTTTATTAAAAATAGTAAAGATCAAAGATATTATAATTTTTTAAACATTTTTTTTTACATGAATTATTTATACTATTTTAATATAAAATAAAGAAATAAATGAATTCTTTATTTATTACCTTATTTCCTAATAAGTTTTCTAATCTAAGGGACCACTCTCTTAGAGAGTGGGACACATTTTTTTTTCTCTCTTTTAAAGTGTACGTCGGCCAATTAAGCCCCTCTCCGAATAAATTTCATATCAGCCCTTGTATTGTTTAAAAACATCAGAGATCTCGAATCCCAGTTTCAGCGTCAAATTACAAGAAAGAAATTTTAAGAATCACTTGATGTAAGGGTGTTGTGAGGAGATGTACTCGCTAGCGTGGATGAGTGGTGGGGTTCACTAGCCCTACACTTGAGAAGATGGAACAATGTTTAATCGCTCTTGCCACATTTTCTATATAATGGGTCTGCAACAAGAGCGATGCTATTCTAATGGAACCAGACAGCTACCAAATTCGCTACACACAAGCTAGACTCAATACTTCTATTATCAACTGCATCAAGGCGCCACCACTGATGCATCCAATATGCATTATTCCCGCAGTTACAATGTAGTGGCGAATTGACTTCAACTTCGTTCGATAGGCAATCTCTCTCACCTAGAAGTTGTCTCTAGTGTAAGAGAAATTGATTAAAGCCGACCACCTAAGGGACTCAACAATCGGTCACCAGATAAACTTTAATAATAAATATCAGCCGCACCTTGGCAGGTTCACCACTCTAGCTCGCCAATACACTAGCACACATTGTAAAACAGCAAGAGTTCTGACTAGGCACATCAGTCTAGAGTCACAACAGCCAACTCTACCATTCTAAATCCCCACGCTACCTACAATCATTCGCTTGATCACTCTACTCTAATTATCTCTTCTCCTCTAACTCAGTAAAATACGAAAATATTATTTTTGTTAGTTTAGTTTTGAGTTCGTGAATTCCCATTTTAATCATTGTCACCAACATCAACCGACATGCTGCTACACTACACTAAGTAGATGATTCCCTAAGTGACAATGACTGTCCTTAGCCCTGCAGAAGAAAGATGCACAGCACTTTAATGGGTCCATCAAGAAAATCTTGGAGTTTCTCCGACCCGCCATATTCCTCCAACAGATTATATTTACTATCTCGTCAAGCAAATAAGAGTAACAAGAGAAAATCGTGTCAGTGTTTCACACATTTTTTTTTCTCCCTTTCAAGACATAACACATCATTAATGGAGTGCCAAAATTTACGTAATTTTTTTTTGTTTTTACGCAAATATATGTGAAAACAATATTTTATTATGCCCTTGTACGAGGTACCATCAATAATTCATAATCAAATAGAAACGTCAAATATGACGTATAAAGTGTTATTATTGAAAAACATGTTTTTTGCATCTTCAATTTAAGACTGTTATGTTGAAAAATAAAGATATATATAAACAGTGTTGGAGTACTTAAATAAAAGAAAAACAACATCAGTAAACAAAAAATGCGCATAATACAGAATGAAAACGGCAGACAATATAAATTGACTCTCAACTGGTGTTATGATTATTTTTTTTTTTTTTAATATTATAAGGCGGCTATACAACAAGTTTGTTTGCTTCCGGCGCAATTGCGTAACTAAAAAAGAGAAGAAAAAAACAGCTGTAAGTTGATTGGAGGCGACCAGATCACGATATTGTTAGTTAAACAAATTTCATTGGTGGCCAATACGATAGATGTCGCTACCTACCAAGGACTTCCTTCTCTTCAAGCAATATTCTATTACCGGCCAACTGTAAAAACCCTGTAGCTAGAGATCAGTTTAAGACTGGCATCTGTAGTGTAAGCTAGCAAAAATTTCAACGCTTAGTTTAAAAAATAAAGAAGCGTTGATAGTTTACTTTAAATTATTGACAGTTTTTCGTTGTTTTGTTAATTGTCCTTGTTGAGTGATTTTTTTTTCTATTTTTCGTCTATTATCTAGTTTGTTTATAATTTTAACCAGTGACAAAGAGAAAAAAAAACACTGCATTGAGGTAATTACTTTTTATTTTTTTATTTTTATTAAAAATCATACCCGTATATTATATGGTGCTATTAAAAATGTAGATTTATGCCCTTAAACATTTTGTCCAATAATATTTAGTTTTACGTGTTCTTCAATCTTTTAAAGTTTCTCTTTAATTAGGGAAGAAAATTTCCTAATAAAAATTATTCAAAGGGACCAGTACGTAATAAATAATTTGAAGTATTTTTTTTTTTTAAATAACAGGAAGTACGCATTCTCATTATTTAGTTTGAGGAAATAATATTATATAAAAATTGATAATTATAATTTTTATATAATATGTTTGAACGGTTAAAGATTTATGCATATTACACTTAAATGATAAAATACGTAATTTTATATTATTTTGTTTACATATAACTCACTTTTTGAAAGTAACTTTAGTTGAAAGTAAAATTATTTTGTGAGGTCAGATTCAAATTGCATGAAAGGTTGTCAGCTGTTAGGTCACTGATAGTGGGGATAAAAGAGCTCGAGAGATTTTGAAAAAAACAAGAAACAAACAAACACTTTAAGTTTAATTTTTTTTTCTAATGTTATTGTTACTTATGTTAATTGCTCTTGAGCTACTTTTGTAAAATTCGCGATATAGGTACTGATTCACAAAATTTTTCGTCTATAAACTAGTGCATCTGGATGATCGATATTTTAGCGAAACCTTTCGTGATTAATTTGAATCCCCATAGATAATAGTCAATATTGGAATGTATTGAAATGGTGTCGCTATATTTTATCACTAAATTAGATTGCCCCCTAAATCGAATATTTTTTTATTAAAAAAAAAAAATCAGTAAATTCGCATTTTAAAACATTTTTATATTTTTAAGGAGCCATTGAAACATTACTTCCGGTGAAAACTCACGAAAATTTTGCATTACAGCTTATGAAAGAAGTAAGAGAGAATTCATTAATAATTCATCCCTGATATATAAGAAAATTATAGCATATACTATATTATAGTACACCTGCGATGAATCATTGTTTTCCTTTGTCAAAACTTTGTTTATCTATTGTGTGACACAAATAATACGCCAATAAGTTGAATTATTGTTAGAATTTTATTTGTTTAATTTAAAATATCAGTGGTAGAACTAAACAAAACGAATACGCACGTATTATAATAGTAAATATCTGGTGTGAAACACTCACACAACTTTCTCTTACTCCAGTTCTCAAAATTATAATTGACAAATTTTATAGTTTGTGTATTTTTATTTTAACGAAATTCGTCGAAAACTAAAAAACTGTTCAGTAAACGCGCACTTCCGGTTTACTAATTTTCTTGAAACTCGGAATTTTAGGAATCTATTTATTTCTAATTAATTGTGTTTGGATGATAGAATTGTTAGAT
>JAAEAF010006619.1:0-48869 GCA_011037195.1 Triatoma infestans
AAAAAATGTTATTTTTCAAAATAAAGACATTCTCATTATTCCAGAAACAAAATATAAATACACCACACATTTGGCAGTCTCTCCTACTATAGTACGATAGATGATGCACCATAGGTAGGAGACCTCTCCTTTGTGAAAGTAACATGGCTGATCGACATGAAAACTTGGTAAACACTATGTCTACGAGTCCAACTTTAACGACAGCCAGCAAATCTTTCATTTCAATTGCAATTAATATAGTATATAAAAAAAATTTATTAAGCGTTATGAAAATTCAGGTATTCACCAAGATATAGCTGATGCGTATACGTAAATATTCGTGGAACCCAGAAGAACATACAAAATAACTGAAGAATTTTACAATACGTTCGCTTCTGATCTTTCTCTACTCCTGGACTAACTTCCATGATGCCACGTGGTCTGCGTCTTCTCTCCTACCCTCGTCATCTCTCCCACCTTTACTCTATACTATTGAAGTAAGAATTAGAGGAAAGCATAACGCTACTGTCCCCCCCACTGTCCCCCCCCCCCAAGAACCCCCCCATAAAAAATCAATTTTCCCAGTAAAACGTTTCAAATAAAAGTGATTGGTATTTATATGTGTAGATAGTATACGAAGTTCAAAGAAAATCGTTGGAGCCGTTTTCAAGAAAATCACGAAAAAATGAAAAAAAAAAAAAAAAACATTCAGTAAAGTCGTACTTCCGGTTGATGAAATTTGCCCGAAATCTTTGTATGTGATATAGTGATAGTACCTAAACGGAACATGAAGTTTCAGCTTCCTGCATCTTTTTTTTGTTGAGATATTCTGTTAAAACACTCACACACAACACACACACACATACATACACACAGATCATTCGCTAAAAACATTTTTTTCGTATTCAGAAGATCCCAAAACATATATTTCCGGTGGAAATACAGATTTCGAAAATCTGACACCATGACTTCTTACTAGGAATACGAGAAAGTAAAAATCAAGTTTTAATACGAAGAATTCAGTTTAGTCGTATAAACGCATAAATAATACGTTTATTAATGATTACACATATATATATATAAGTGATTCCGTGCTGGTATCACAGCCTTCTGAATGTAAGATCCATTATAAGGAGCAGTGTTATGTTCATAGATTTTTTTTTTTTTTTGAGAAATAGGAGAATAAGGCTTTGTTACACGGACAAGATGTCGTGATATAAATCTATAAGGGAACTGAGGGTCGAAACAGACAATGGGGTACTTACTCTAGGTCCATTCAGTTGTCTTTTATTTATTTTTATTATGTCTTGTTTTTTTTTTTGTTTTTTTTTTTTTCTCTGGTTAACCATAGCGCCGCTATCCTCCCACGGTTATGGACTTACAGGCACCTTACAAAATATTTTATCACATTACAACTTCTTGTAAATTAAAAATTCCATTGTAAAAAAATTAATTTGATTTTCAACAATATTATTAATATTGAAAATAGTGTATGCAGGCGTCTCAAAAAAAAACTTTATAATCGTTTCGAGTTTTATTTATAGTATTTATTTATTCGCGGAAATCTCCAGTAACATTATATAGTAAAGCTGTAATGTGCGGTAATCGATTTTGTTCCATAACTTGGAATACTAGAGCAATCCAATTAAGGTTCATAAAATTAAATTTATAGATGGTAGATGCGATGATAAATTTCGTATGTCCTGTGAAACAAAAAATTTCAATTAAATTACAGCAAGTGCGAGTTTACAAGTAGACTAACTACCCAAATGCTTATCAATTTTTTTTTTTTGCAACAATTTTGTTTGAGGAATACTAGGGGAGAAGCTTTTTTCTAAAAAGTCATTACAACACAAAATATATGTCAGGAAATCGATTGTGGATGTGTTTAAATCTTTTAAAGAAAACACTAGGGTTTAGTCAATTTTTCGACTATTTTATTTAGTTCTCAACAGGGCTTTATATAAATTATTTTATTTTGATATCGCACTGAATTTATGGAATTTAAAATAAAATAAAGTAATAATAATAATAATGACTCACTGTCAAGGAAGTGGTTACCGTACTAGATTCCCACGCGGGGGACCCGGATTCGAGTCCAGCTGTGCTACCCTTAAATTTTTTCTTCCTAGGAGCCCTCTACAGCTCACTGTGCAGTGAAGGACAGTGTTATCTGTAACAAGAAGAACACTGTCCTGAAGCCGGCAGTGCACTGAGAAGATTCCAGGTGCCAATGACGACCAATAGATGTTATCGCGCCTTAAAATAAAAAAGTAAAAATAACTCTCTGTCCAAAGAAAATAATAATGAAGAAATATAAATAAACATAAAAGCTGGAAATATTGTAAACTAAATACTAAATTGAGTCCTCACGCGTTGGTCTAGTGGCTAGCGCACTCGCCTTACGTGCGAGAATTCAGGGTTCGATTCTCGTGAGAGCAAAGTCGGTGTTGACCCAGCGTCATGATAAAAAGTGGAAGGCTAGTCAGTTAAAATTAGGTGGCACCCTAGGTAAGAAGGCCGGAACTAAACAGCGTGGGAATTGCGGCGTGCTTACCACACGCGCCCCCATTCAAATCGCCGTCTGGCAACCCTTAGGCCATTCATGGACTCTTGCACCAAGGTTTTTTAAATACTAAATGAATTTTTAGAGACATGACTAGATGATTTCTAATTGTATGAATTGTTCATAATTAGTTTTAGATAGAAAGTTCAGTGAAACAAGTCGCACTTGTTGGAATTTGACAGAAACTTCGTCTCATTGCACAAATATCAAGTTTATGCCTCCAGCGACTTCTTTTTTTTTTACTTTCTCTTACTCCTAGTAAGAGGAAGTATTCTAATCGTGACAAATTTTCGATATCGAGTTTTCACCGGAAATATCCGTTTTGAGGTCCCCTGAGTACAAAAAAGTGGTTTTTAGCAAATGGTCTGTGTGGGTGTGAACAGCATAGCTCAAAAATGAAAAACCATAGAAAGTTGCCAACTTGATATTCCCGCTTAAGGTATCACCATGGGATCATGACGTACTTTAATACTGTCAAATTTCCGCCAACCGGAAGTACCACTTTACTAGTTTTTTTTTTTTTTTTTACGTTTATGCGATTTTCTCAAAAATAGCTCCGGCATTTTCTTTAAATTGGTGTATCAACTACACATACAAAGAGCTGCAACTTTTATTTGAAACATTTCTCCGGGAAAATTCATTTAAGGGCACTTCCGGGGGAGTGGTGGGGTTAAGTTTTCATCTAAAGTGCTATTTCAGTTTATTAGACAATTCTGTCTTCTTAATAATGTTAATTAGAATTAAATATGTTGTTGAAATTCCGAGTTTGGAAAAATCCGGATAATCGGAAGTTTGTTTTAACACTTTATTAAATGATTTTTTTCACTTTTTCGTGATTTTCTCAAAAATGGCTCCGACAATTTTTTTTTTTTTTAAACTTCTTATATAAACTAAACATGCAAAGATCTATATCTTTTATTTAAAATATTTCTTTGGGAAGATTCATTTAAGGGCACTTTTAGGGGAAGGGTGGGGTTACAGCTTTCTCTAAATTGCTATCATAGTTGATTATACAAATCCTATCATCCAAACTAAATTAATTAGAAATAAATAGATGGCCAAAATTCCGAGTTTCAAAGAAAATTAGTAAACCGGAAGTGCATTTTTACTGAACTGTTTTTTCAATTTTCGACGAATTCCAATAAAATCTGTCAATTATAATTTTGAGAAGTGGAGAAAGAGAAAGTTGTGTGAATGTTTCACACCACATTTTTTTTTTTAATTATTTACTCAGAGGACCTCAAGAAATATCTATTTCCGGTATAAGCTCAATTTTGAGAATTTGACATGAGTGAGGTGAGAATGAAGAAAGAATTAACATATAGTAAAATTATATTAAACATTACTATTATCCTTAAGTTATTATATGCAAATCTATTGTTTTGATGATTAAAGATTAAGGGGAAAATGAAGATGCTGTAATTGAGATATCTTGTATGTTTGCCTTGATGATTTGCTTGTTTGTCTGGTAATATGATAACTTTTAAAGATAACTAGGAGACTGCTTGGCTCTTTTATAATCTGATTTAGCGCTAGAATAAAATTTAAAAAAATTAATGGAACATGTGTAATGACCAGACACTTCTCTATATGTTTTGGCAAACGTTTAGACCAACTAAATTTGAAAACACTTTATTTATATTAAGTTGTTTAATGTTACGATTTTGACATTGATCTTTTTTTATTATTATTTGTATTATTTGTTTAACCTGAATAAATAATATATTATTTTTTTTATCTTTATCAAGAATTTATGTGATCTATAAAAACGAAATCAAATTTAATAAATAAATTTGTACGTGTTCTTGCTAGAGCGTCATCGTCTGGAAATTCTGATTCTTCTTTTCGGATGTCGTTTTTAATTTATTTTATCAACGCAAATAAACTGTCAAGTACTCAAGGTCTTTTTTAGGCTCTCGTGGGTTTCAGTGTTTGTTAACAGTAAACTTCTGTAAAGATGAATGTGTACTGTTATATGTTAAGTTTGTGAATGGTTTTTAAGAAGATGCTAATTGTAGGCCTGTTTTTGGGTAATGGTTACCTGCTTGGGTTTGCTAAACTCATCCATAGCATCAAAACGCCTTTGCAATGCCCTATGTGAGAATATTGAAAGTTTCAGTTATGCTCGATATTGCTAGGTGAGATAAAGAAAAAAAGTTCCAGGCGACAAAAGATCCGCAGTCACTCATACTTGTAGGGCAACATATCCAGTTATAGGAAAACATGAATCGACAATCACTTATGCACGAAAAAAATTTTTTTCAAATACAAGTGATGATATATATACAGGATGATGATCTTATACGATGTAAAAATACAGACTTCGGTAACTTGGGAGAATTATTTTAAGTACAGAAAAAAAAAGTTATCATGAATATAGGTCGGAGGCAGATTTACATCAATTACAGAACTATTTAAGCAGTTCAAGTTTTTTTTTATACAAACATATATTTTTACTTTCTCTAGAATTTTATCCTTCGTATCATGTATGCTTTTGTGTTCCTGACTGATTTCGGATTTTCTCTCGCAGCGACAGAATAACTTGATCAAATTCGTGTAGAGAGCTTTTTTTCACCTCATAATGTTTTCGCTAGGCATTATACTTGTTAGTGACCCTTGGAGTGTGAATGGTAATGAAAACTGTTCGATAATTAATATAAATTTAAATTTGCCGCCAACAGCTTACAATAATTTTATTTCGGAGGGGGTATTTTACTGCCTTGATAATAATTTACTAATCTATTAGGCTGTGTCCTAAGTGTGGAGAGGGGGGTAACCTATCCATTCTTCCTCTAGTTAGTCGCAATGTAATATTCGTACGAGTAAGTTTCAAATCTGTCTATACAATTCATGCCAGTTCGGTTGCTCTTAATTGTGAAAACCCAAGTTTGTCACTTCTAGTTTTCATGGGTAGTGTCAATAAACTGGTTCTTTCGTCGACTAGTTATAACGGTTCTCCTGACGTGCATGGGCTCATTGTGAAATCACATGGTTGCTACTTCCAATTGAATTTCCAGCCGAGCACCTTCTGTGAGCCTTTTAACTTATTATCTACGATCATCAGCCAAATGGCAATGTATTGGTGAAGAATCAAGAGTTGGAGGCGCGCATAAGAAGTATGTCCTATCCCAATTTTCCTCTCCTCTTTTCCCCGATATAGGCTAAGGACACATAGGTCTTTCTACACTGGCAACCAGGGATTCTGCGTTTTAAGATAAGCTCCTTTCCTTTGGCTTTTTGAGAGTGATAATAAATATATTAAAGTGTTCCCTTTTTTATTTTGGGCAGTTGCTTCTTGTGCAGTGACCATTTGCAGGGGACATTTGCTTCCGATTTTTAAATTTAGTTTATCTATTAATGTTTTTTTTATAATTATAATTTTAATTCCACATTTGCTCACCAATTAATAAAATATTATACTGTATTTTTTTAATCAGTATATATATTTCTATTTTTTTTTCTATATTTATTAAACAGAGCCTACCAGAGGTATCTCCCCTCAATTTACAATTCTATTTTTCCCGTATTTACTAAACATAAAATTAAGTTGAAGTCAGCTCTCTACACGAATTTGATATACTCTGACGATGAATGAAAATCCGAATCCTGTCAGGAACAACAAAAAACATGCATGCTATTACGGATAAAGTCGCAGAGGTTTTTGCAGCATTGCGACCCATCTACATATTCAAATACACTTATATTTATTTACCAATGAAAAACAAAACAAAATTATTAGCAATGCTTTTTTATTTTTATAACAGCCAAATTAGTGAGTGACATATAGAAATTGTTCAAAATGTGCTCCTTGAGATCGTATGCAAGCTTGATACTTGCGAATCATAGAGTCCATAAACACTTACCATCACATTATTGTTGGGAAATTGATTTTTGATATGCATCCATTATTCGATCGAGTAACTGTTCACGTCTGTTTATTTCATTAGTGTATACGAGCAGCATTTTTATCTTAGGTAACCCCAAAATTTTTTTTGAACATTTAAAGAATCAGATAAAAAAGTAGAAATCGATATAATATCAAAATTCATACATTTTATGGACAATTTTCTTCCTTTTACATAGAATTAAATTCTTGCTTTTGAATGTTTATTTTTTATATTTATATAAAAATATATATATTTACCTCTATATATAAATACCTACTAATTTTAATTTAGATGAGTACATTGTGCTTTTTTTTGTTTTTTTTTTAAGGAAATGATTCATGAATGCTAGACACCGTATTACAGAACGTTAGTAATGATTTAAATGTGTTTAAATAAATATAAGTCAGAAACATCCTCGACTGACCACCTATATTGCTATCTGCAACCATGTTGACTCATCCATTTATTTTTGTTTAGACGACGTGTTCATGTCAGCGTTCATGTTCCTGAACATTTTAACGCCTTGATAATTATGATGATTACTTGACAGCTTGTAAGCATTGTAGAGAATAATAATTTAATTATAAAATGCTTATCTATTTGTCAAAATTTTGCCTTCAGTAAAGCTTCTTATTTTTTATCGGATCGTTTATACATATATATAAAACTTGAGGGGACTGGGTTGTACAGGCTAAGCGCTAAAATCAAAGTCCAACATCTTCCAGGTGGAAATTTACGCAATTAGAACGCGTATCCACTTCAGTTTTGAGAGGAATTATCGAAATCAGGATATTCGATTGTATCCGATAGCAAATTTCCTTCAAAGCACACAATGATGATTAGATCTATAGATAGTAGATTATAATCAGTGTGTGTAAACTGATTTTGTTCTCTGCAAGTCTATATTATCACATTGTTTATTAAGATATCCACGATGATGGGCGAATGCCAGAAATGATAAAAATAAAGCTGGCTATCACTGGAAAAATCTCCAATGTTTTCCAGCTATAATGGGTTTGAGAAGAAGAAAAGTTGGGTTAGATGGCGGGGTTGATGACGCGTTGTCACTGCTGTATGAACTCTGCTGCAAAACTGTCGATAGACTCCCACCCCCATGTCTGACACAGCTGCATTTAAACAGTTTCTCCCACTCTAGTCTGGCCTAAACTAGAGAGTGATCCTGTGCCTCTCTCTGCTTTGGATATCTCTCTTCGGATCCTATTACACCAGCTCTGCAGACTCCACCCCATTAGTCTGTTTCTTGAAACTTCGAATTTTACCTATGCTTTTTAATATAACCTAATTTAAATATGTGTGAAAAACCATACTTATATTGCAGCATCTACAAACCTTCAATCTTTACATCGGAGTTTTCAAATCATTTCCACTGGAAAAACTTTCAGATAAAAGTGATAGGCCTTTATGTGTCTAATTGGTATAGTGAAGTTTTATAAATAATAGGCATTTCCACAGACGTCGAAAAAAAGCTCTCATAACTTATCCAACCGTAAGGATGTGACAAATGATCATGAACAGGACATGAAGGTACACCGGAAGAAGGAAGCGATATGCGATAAGTATATGCGACTTTGTTCAGAAAAAATAACTACAGAGTAAAATGAGTTTTACTTTTTCACTTTACTCTTAAGAGAAATTATACGAGGAAATATTTTTAGAGCTAAGAAGAGATGAGCTTTTTTTTTAGAGAATTTCATGAATATTATCTATAGTTGAAGTCGAGAGGAACGTTTCTAGAAGAGGACCCCCTCGGAATTCTTTGACGTTGTGGATATAAACAATAAGCATCTGGTAGATAATCATTTTACCAATAATAATTATTGTAAACACGTTTCACTTATTGGATGAAAGTCCTGACTAAATTAAAACAGTAAAACTGGAAGAACTAATAAAACTTTTTTAATTATTACTCTTTAATGAAATAAGAATAAAGACAAAATAACCAAAGCTAACAAAATAAGTAAGTAAATTAAAGCATAGCTCATAAAAACTCGTACGTATGTTATTCTTCATAAAGTGTTCTGCCATTTTTTTTTATTTCAATAAACATTACATTTTGCTTATTATTTTTTTTATTTGTTATGATTTGAAAATATAAGCACTAGTAAAATTGGGAACGCAAATCTAAGTCAATGTTTATAGTAAAAAGCACGCGCGCAAGTTTACAAAAAGGAAAAACATCCGGCTGGTAGAATAGATTGTTACGTGAGTTTTAAAAAAAATATTGATTGTTATTACAAACAACAATTGTTCTGCTGATTTATCTAACATAAGTCACTAAAACAACCCTCTGTCTTTATAGGCATTCTTCTTGAGGGAAAGAATGTTTTACCAAACAATAATTTGCCACATATGGTGCTATTAAAAAATTACAAGTAAATAATTGGTAATGTTTTCTGTTTTATATATATTACTGCAAACATTGCTGTAAGTAATAATATGTTTACACTAGAAAAGTCCAAGACATAAAGAAGTTTTGTAGTCATTATATTAGCAATTGAACAAATCATGAGGCCTTTGGCGTTTGAGACTGGCAGGATTGCCAGAAGATTTCGGGATGAAAGGGATGAAAGGCAACCCACTTGTGGGTTAAAGTGAGAAGAAAAATGTTTGTGGAGTTTTTTTGGATTACATCCGATACGAAGGGGATATTGAAGTCATTGTGGATAGTTTGGTTGGAAACATAGTAGGAAGCATTAACAATAGTTCGAAGAATTTTAGATTAAAGAAATAGGATTCATAGGAGATTGGAACGTTTTGGCAAAACCCCAGAGTTCTGCTTGATAGGTCCAGATTGGTTTAATAATTGTATTACATGTCAGTCGTTTGTTCTCTAGTGGTAATCGTGACTTGCTGTCTGATTGCCACTTTTGTTGTCTGTAACATGTGTTCATTTCTTGTCGTTTAAGACAGAAGACGGGGATTTTATGTTAGTCTTTTGTCAATGTACAGCCCAACATAACGGATGACATCAAACGTTGGCAAGCTATGGTTGGAGGAGGGATAGTTATTTTGCGGAGTTTAAAGGTAACATGCTGAGATTTGATCTCATTTTTTTTTTGTTCTCCACTTAGTAAACCAATTCTCTAATTTTGAAAGATAGTTTTGACTGTTCCTGGGAGACTTATTAGATCAACAGAGGAATGGATTGTAGTACCATCAGCGTAAGTAGAGAGAATAATTTTAGGATCTGTAGGGATATCTGTAGTGTATAGTATAAATAGCAGAGGGCCTAAGATGTTTCCTCAAAGGACACCCGCCTCTGCACGATAGAAAGGCGATAGAAAGGATTCTTGCGCACTGGCACTCTCAAAGCCGATGATGGAGACCTGCGATGCGATTATTTCTATTTTGATTTTTTTTTATTATCATATTTGAAAGTAACGATCGACAAGCTAAAATTGAGGAAGACATAAGGAAGCCCTTGGATTTTCCAGAACAACCCAGAGTTCCAAATCCGACCGAAGATTTGCAGCATCTCTTCCGCTCAAAGGAGGATATAAATTAGTTTTTATTTTCTGTTACTGCTGGTAAATTTTAAAAAATACTGCCATTCTGCCACATTTTCGATAGGGAATTTTCATCAGGAATTTGGTAAACATATTTAATATTTTATAATTAGTTTAAAACCGTAAAATGTAGCCACCTGCCTGTATAGTCACTGCTCTCACTAAAAAAAAAAAACCAGATAACTATTGCAAATAAAAAATATGATAAATACGAAGTTTAAATAAAATCGTAGCAGACGTTTACAAGAACTTCACGAAAACTGAAAACAAAAAAAATTCAATAAACTCGCAGTTTCCGGTTTGGTGAATTTTCATGGTGATTTCTAAAGTGGAATATTGAGTTTCAGGTTCCGGCAATTTGTCGTTTTTGTTTTATAGGCACACAGATAGGCATACATTCACACAATAAATATTCACAAAAACATTGTTTTCGTCTTCGGGAGATCTCAAATATATGTTTCCAGTGACTGTTCAAATTAAAATCTGATGATATGATCGCTAAACTTTACTTTACACTAGTGAGAGAAAATAATATAATAAGAATATTCATTACTCTTTTAACTAATATTAAATTGTGATGAATGTTTAACACGATATAATTGTGAATTATCCATTGTTAATTGATTAATATAATTATTTTTTAAAAAAACATATATTTAAACTTTAACTTCACACATGAAGTGTCGGATTTACACTTCTGAATTTAAAAGATTTCCACATAAGATAAAATATCTTAACATATATTGTTAGAAGGGATGTTAAAGCTTGATGACCCGAATAATTTGTGTGGTTCATTTCATGTGAAAGAACCCAACATGTTTACCAACCCTCTTAGATCTTAATATTATGTAATAGTAGCAGTAATAAATTATTGTATAGTTTACCTGTGTATTGAAATAGTGTTGTAATAGAAAGAAAATTATGTATTTAGGTAACTTTAATAAAAAAAAAATGTTCAATTTTGGCCTTACAAATAGCTTATCACCAACTAAATCCTTACCTTTATATATATTAATTTATTAGAAATGAGGATATGTTTTAGAATTGAAAAAATAAGAATTTCAGGCCTGTTATTTTGTTTCCTTAATAATAAAAAACATTTTTCAAGTGGCATTAAATTTCAAGTAAATCTACAATTTATTATTTACTATTTTTTTAGAGAAATTTAAAAAAGTTCCAATAGTTTTAGACTATTTGGACATAAATCTTCAATACAGATCTGTATTATTTTTTTTTAAAAAATCTGGTGTGAAACACTCACATAACTTTCTCTTACTCCAGTTCTCAAAATTATAATTGACAAATTTTATAATTAGTGTATCAAATTTAATGAAATTCGCGGACTGAAAAAAAAAAGTTCAGTAAAAATGCACTTCCGGTTTACTTATTTTTTTGAAACTCGGCATTTTGGCCATCTATTTATTTCTAATAAATTTTGTTTGGATGATAGAATTGTATAATCAACTATGATAGCATTTCAGAGAATAATATAACCCCACTCCTCCTCTAAAAGTGCCCTAAAAGAATTTTCGCAGAAAAATGTTTCAAACAAAAGTTGTACATCTTCGTATAGATAGTTTCAAGAAAATCGTCAGAGCCATTTTTGAAAAAATCGCGAAGAAGTGAGAAAAAACAATTTAGTAAAGTGGTCAAGTAAAACGCACTTTCGGTCATCTGATTTTTTCAAATTCGTAATTTCAACGAAATAGCACTTTAGAGGAAGCCGTATTTTCTAGAAACTCGGAATTTTGGCCATCTATTTATTTCTAATTACTTTGTTTGAATGGTAGAATTGTATAATCAACTATGATAGCACTTAAGAGGAAAACTCCCCCTAAAAGTACCCTTAAATGAATTTTCCCAGAGAAATGTTTTAAGTAAAAGTTGAGATCTTTGTATGTTTAGTTTATATACGAAGTTTCAAGAAAATCGTCAGAACCATTTTTGAGACAATTGCGAAAAAGTGAAAAAAAATCATTTAGTAAAGTGGTAATGTAAACGCACTTCCGGTTATCCGATTTTTTTCAAACTCGGAATTTCAACAAGATATTTAATTCTAATTAACATTCTTTAGATGATAGAATTGTCTAATAAACTAAATTAGCACTTTCGATGAAAACCCTCCCCTTCTCTTCTTGCTGTTACATTCAGTGAAGGAAGTTGTACTGCCGGTGAACCTATTTACTTCAAACTCGGAATTTTGACATCACATTTAATTATTGTAATGTTAATTGTTTTTCGTGTAAAAGCTGCGTGTAATTGATAAATGTAGACCCTTATTTACTTAATTTCTACTTTAATTCTCTTCTAAAGCATTCAACCATATCTTCTTTCCCTAGTTAATCTATCGAATGCTTTTGTCAAGTCTACGAAGATTTTTCTTTAACTTCTATTCCGTTATTTTCTTTATAGTGAATATTAGATCTCTGGTGCTTCTATTGTTCCTAAAGCCAATATCGTTCTTCAATTAGTTTATCTTTAATATCTTCTTTTTTTATTCTTTTTTATAAAATCTTAGAATACATTTTGTTTGAAATGCTTCGATGGTTCTGCCAATCTCTGGATATAAAACCTGCCGAAAATGAGGAAAACGTGCTACGGTGGTTTGGGCATGTGCTGCGGATGTTCCCCCGTTCATAACGCAAGGGATGTATAGGATATACACTCAGGGGGAAGAAGGGGGAAAGGTGGGCCAAGATTGAAATGGTAGGAAGAAATTCAGGAGGCGCTAAGGACTAGATGATTGGATTGGATTGGAGTTAACGGCAGCATTTAGTCCGGGATAACGAGTCATAGTCCAGGCCACTACACAGTAAAACCTCACACTGCAATAAAGGGGGACAATTATAAATGAATGAATAAAAGTGATAGACCTTATCAAAAAAATATTTTAACATGCAGTGTGAATGCAATGTTTAAATAAAATTGTTGGAATTGTTTTCGAGAAACATAAATTGAAAAAAGAAACACAGAACAATCAACTTTGTAAAATGGTAGTTTTAGTTGATAAATTTTGCGAAAACCCAAATTTTGGGTCCTTTAGAAGCCTCTAATTCTAATATCAAGTTAAAACGTTTTTACACACGCACTCACTTTTACAGACCAATTTCCGGAAACCATTTTTATGTGCCCACGTAATCTCGAAATATGTACTTCCGGTGAAATCTCAATTTCGAAAAACTCTCACGAATACAATATTTCCTCTTACAACAATAAGAGAAAGTAAAAAAGGAAGCAATTTCTATTTCAATTATGTTTATGTGGAACTTCTTCGTTACTTGACATGTTTTATCAATATTAATTGTTTTGTTTTTTTTTTGTGATAATCTATACATTTATTAATACGAATGCAGAACAGTAAGAAGAAATAAAGATAATTACATATCTGGACACGAAAGGAAACATAAGAAAGCAAAAATTCATCAAGTATAAAAAATAATCCTTATCAAAACTCATACGAACATTTTTTTTTTTTTTTAAATCAATCTTTTACATAAAATAAAAATTTCCTATCCGATTATTTTGAAATAAACAAAAGTAAAAAAGTTCATGTGTGATATAAAAATAAATTGAGGACATTTACTTATGTAAAGGTTAATGTTGGCCTTCTTGAGAATGTACACAAGACGACGGGGGATTAGTGGCCAAGAGTCATCGACCTCTGTGTGTGCTGCGGCTTCGCAAACTAAATCCAAGGAGCACACACATTCTCTTAAAGGCCATATACACAGTAGTGTAACATAATATCAGAAGTCATTTAACCATGAAATGGATTAAAGTATTAAATTACTTTCATGATTGTAAACTGTACATTTTTATTTTATTTTATTTATTTATTTTAAATAAAATAAAAATATTAGACTTTTAAATAAAAGAGTTTCTTATTTTATTTGTAATAAAAGTTGCATTATTTATTTAATTTATTATCTAAATTACTCAGCTAAAGCGAATTAATTGGGCGTTCATATTTAGGCTACATAAAATATATTTTGTCAGTCTGCTTAAATTTCCATATCAGCAATATGGACGTCATAGCAAGAGGATTTTAATTGTAAACAAACATTTTTTTTTTTTTTTTTAATTTAAAGCGCGTCTACATCTATTGGAGCCCGGAACCTTCTCAGTGCACTTCCTTGCCTCTAGACAATGATCTCTCGTTACAAACAACACTATCTGTCCATCACCGGACAGTGAGGTTGTTAGAAGCTTATTTCAGTTTACTATAATCATTCTATCATAATATTAATTACAATGAAATGTAATATCAAACATTTGATTTTAATTGCTGAAGAATTATTTTACTAACTATTACGATGTGACTTAATTATATCTTAAAGATTTAATGTTCACACAATAATTAATTTCTTCAGTCATTTTATTTATTTTATTACTTTCTAATTAAAAGTAAGAGGAAGTATTGAGATCGTATGAAATTTTTGAAATTGAGTTTTCACCGGAAACACTTAAAATATTTTTAGCGAATTTGTGTATATAAACTACTGGACAAAAGTATTGCATAAAATTTCAAAATATTATAATTTGAATTTGAAAGGTATTTCCGTATTTTTTACTTTCTCTTACTCCCAGTAAGAGGAAGTATTGTAATCGTGTCAAATTTTCGATATTGAGTTTTTTCACCGGAAAATATCCGTTTTGAGGTCCCCTGAGTCCAAAAAAGTGGTTTTTAGCAAATGGTCTGTGTGTGTGTGTGTGTGTATGTGTGTGTGTGTGTGTGTATGTATGTGAACAGCATAGCTCAAAAAACGAAAAATCGTAGAAAGTTCAAACTTGATATTCCGTTTAGGTATCACCATGGGACCCGACAGTGGGTCATCTGTTAAAATTCCTCAACCGGAAGTACCACTTTACTTGTTGGTTTTTTTACGTTTTTGCAATTTTCTCAAAAATCGCTCCAACGATTTTCCTCAAACTTTCAATATCAACTACAATACTAACAGCTATAACTTTTATTTGAAACATTTCTCTAGAAAAATTCATTTAAGGGCACTTCTGGGGGAGGGGAGGGGTTAGGTTTTCATCTAAAGTGCTATTTCAGTTTATTAGACAATTCTATCATCTAAATAATGTTAAATAAAATTAAATATGTTGTTGAAATTCCGAGTTTGAAAAAAATCGGATAACCGGAAGTACGTTTACTTTACCACTTTACTAAATAATTTTTTCACTTTTTCCGATTTTATCGAAAATGATTTTTCTTGAAACTACCTATATAAACTAAACATACAAAGATCTATAACTTTTATCTAAAGTATTTCACTGGGAAAATTCATTAAGGGCACTTTTAGGGGAGGGTGGGGTTACAGCTTCCTCTAAAGTGGTATCATAGTTGATTATACAATTCTGTCATCCAAACAAAATTAATTAGAAATAAATAGATGGCCTAAATTCCAAGTTTTAAGAAAATTAGTGTAAGCCGGAAGTGCGCTTCAGTTTTTTCAGACGAATTTGTTATATTTGGTTTTTGTCAATTATAATTTTGAGAACAGGAGTAAGAGAAAGTTGTGTGAGTGTTTCACACCAGATTTTTTTTTTATGGATTCATGTTGTTAAACTCTAATCCCAAGGAAAAAAAGGAACAACTACCAAAAATTTAAGAAAAACCTGTTTTTATTACACAGAATAAAAAATAAAGCTAAAACAAAAAAAAAATCTGTATAATTCAAAATTAAAATGGTTCTTATTTATTATCACTTCTTCATTCTTTTTTCTACAGTATTTAGTGATAACTGCAGCAAGCCTGCATTGAAGATATTAGATTTTGGATAACCTCTTGAGAAATCTCATTCCATTCTTCAATAACTGCTGTACTTAGCTGCCTGAGAGTGCTAGGGGCAATCAGGCAAAGTCTGAGCCGTCTACCAATTGTGTCCCAAAGGTGTTCTATTGGATTTAGCTCTCGACTTCTCGGTAGAGAAACCAAATGTCGAATTCCAACATCCTGTAGGTACTCAAGGAACAGTGTGTGACATCTGTCATTGTCCTGCATTAATAGAAAATCATCACCGACTCTTTCAGAAATTGGCACAACATATCGCTGAAGAACCTCTTTAAGGTATTTCCGGGCATTTAGCGTCCCATTTTCCCCGATATGTAAGTCTGTACGTCTGTCAAAACTTATGCCTCCCCAAATCATAACACCGCCTCCACCAAAAGCTACTCTTGGAGAAATGTTAGCCTCTGTACGTCTCTCACCTTGACGCCTCCAAACTCTCATCCTTCCATCTGTAAAATATAGGGTGAATCTGGACTCATCTGTGAATAAAATACGTCTCCATTCCTCTGTTGTCCAATTAAAATGTTCTCGTGAATATTGCAGTCTGGCGACTCTATGTGCTCTGGTGAGAAGGGGGCTAGTAGCGGGTATCCTGGAAGCCAAGTTTGCTTCATTTAACCTTCTTCTAACTGTTCTACTTGAAATATGGACACTACGGACATCAGTGATCAAGTGATGTAATTGATTGCTAGTGACAGACCTGTTCCTTAACACATTCAGATGGATAAATCTGTCATCTGTCCGAGTTGTACTTCTGGGAAGGCCCGTGGCTGGTCTTCGGGAGTATCTCCCAGTCTCCCTGTAGCGCATTAACACAAGAGTGGATTGGCTCATTCCTAGTCTCTGAGCAATAATTGACCCCTTCTTCATGCAATGTTACCATACGAACTGCTATTTATTCAGAATAATTTCCTTCACGAAACATTTAATGTTTTTAAAATTAAAACAATCTTTAAAAAAAAACTGTTAACAAAAACACTAAAGAAAACTTTGTAAGACATAGTAATTAAATCAGAGGCAATGAAATGACGTACTGGGATGATTTGTGTTTACAAAGTATGAACGGATTATTCGTTATATAAAAACATAAACAAATTGGTTTTATCTTGTTCTCCATTGGGCAAGAGTTTATTTAAAATGAATCCATAAAAGAACAAAAGAAAACCAAATTTATTATCATGAAAGAAATCATTTTGAAATTTTACGCAATACTTTTGTCCAGCAGTTTATATGTGTGTGTGTGTGTGTGTGTGTGTATATATGAACAAAATATCTGTAAACCAAAAAACAAAAAATAACGCAGAAAACTAAAATTTTGTAATCCGCTCAGGCCGCCACCACCACTACCACCACAAATAATTGTAAGATTTTGGTCAAAATCCATCAACCGGAAGTGCTATGTTACTAGGATGTTGTTGTTGTTTTTTTTCCAGTTTTTGGCGATTCTCTGGAAAACGGCAACAACGATTTTTTTTTTTAATTTCGTGTATTGCCTATCAATTTTATTTGAAATATTTCCCCGGGATATCTAAGGCAGATCTAAGGAATTTTTCCGGCTTAAAAATTACAAATGTTATATTATGGACTTGATTAGCCCGCAAGGGGTATCGTTGCATGCAGTTACTTGGGGAGTAGCGATCCTACGGGTTACCACAGCTCCAGTACTCCATGCACTACATCAGAACAGTACACAATACACTTAAACTACATGCACTCTACTCTTTACAGACAAGGATAAACACAGTACACAAAGTAGGGTATCCGTCCCTAGTTAATTGGTCTAAGCCAAGGGAGAGAGAAGGGATTAGCTCCGTGGTATCGCGCCAAACAAGCAACGCGGAGATCCCGGTTCGAATCCGGCTGCCCTTTGATTTTCTCTTCCTAGGAGGCTCTACGACTCACTGCCCGGTGATGGGAAGTGTTGCCTGAAGCTAGAGTATACTGCTAGGAGGCCAGCAGTGCACTGAGAAGGCTCCGGGGAGCTCAGTAGATCTTTCAGATCGCAGT
Source organism: Triatoma infestans (assembly GCA_011037195.1). NCBI lineage: Eukaryota > Metazoa > Arthropoda > Insecta > Hemiptera > Reduviidae > Triatoma > Triatoma infestans. Next base: position 17,761 of record JAAEAF010006619.1, read on the forward strand.
GCAATAATCCCTTACAACAATCTACAATCCATGGACTTAATTCGGTGTTATTGACGCTCTCAGATTCTGCTTTCTCTTCTTAATCCTGGATAAGTAGTATCTGCTGGTCGTTTCAACTTTTTCGAAATCAGTTTTAAAGCGGTGGGTTCCGCAGAACTGGAAAGCATCAGAGACATTTTCCATGGTAGCCTTCTTCATTTTGTGGTCATCGACCGGTTTCGGGCGTTCGCCCATCATCCAGCATGCGTTTATCAGACAGTTTGATAACACAGACTTGTACAGAGCGAAGTCAGTTTATACACTTAATCCAGGTGTATAAATTGAATTTACTCTGTATAAGTCTGTGCTATCACACTGTCTGACAAACCCATCCTGATGATGGGCGAACGTCCAAAACCGGTCGATGACCACAAAATGAACCCGGCTACCACGGAAAATGTCTCTGACGGTTATAAAACTTTTTGGGGTTCTGTGAATCCGAAAAAGTAGTTATTAGAAATGGATTCTCTGTGTGTGGTTGTCAGCAAAAACTCAAAAAACGATAAGTGTGGAAAGTTCATTCATCCACATATTCAATATATGATCAACCAATTTAAGCGAATATACCCACTTTGATTACTTTGGAAATAGCTTAAAAAGATTGTCCACTCGTTCTCCTAGTTAAACGCTAGTATTATGTCATAACCCAAAAATCGTAAAGAAATAAAACAAATCTTGAGATTATTATTTTTATTATTATTATTACAAAATAAAAAATACGCGGTAGAGAAAAAAACAAACTAATGTTAAGTACTACTTTTATCCCTTTGTTGGCTAACACCGAAAGAGCCGAAGGCGATAAACGCGTGTATGGGAGGCGCCGGCTGTGGGCGACATGTCGAGAAGAATTAAGGCGCCTAAAGACTTATAATAAAGGGAAGAAAGAATAGAGAGAGAGAGGATATGAAGAATGAAAGACAGTGAGAAGTGTGATGAAGGAAACAAAAAAAAAAAATAATGGTTGGAAAAATTAGAATTGCTGATATAAGGTTGTCTTACATTTATGATAATGATGAAGAATCTGTGTAAGATAATATTTTTTTTATTTCGATGTTTATCATCACTTTGATAATATTGTTCTTTATGAAACTTGACTATTGTACGAGAGTTAGTTTTAAAAGATTATTCTGAGCAATTACAGAAGAAAAAAAAAAACTGTTAAAAATGCCCTATTTTACCTCTTTAAAATAATATTTAATATCTTATTGATAATATTGTAGAAATTGATTGTTGATATTAATTTTAGTCAATTAAAAGAAAAAACGCGCAAAACAAGTATTATCTCTCACATAAAAACTTAATACTAAAAACAATTCAGTGGTTTGCACTTTCTGCAACTACTTTTTTTTTTTTTTTGCAAACGTTAGTAATGTTATACACTTTCATTATGATAAAAAATCTGGTGTGAAACACACACAACTTTCTCTTACTCCAGTTTATCAAAATTATAATTGACAAATTTTATAGTTTGTGTACCAAATTTATGAAATTTGTCGAAAACTGAAAAAACTATTCAGTAAAAGCGCACTTCCGGTTTACTGATTTTCTTCACACCCGGAATTTTGGCCAACTGTTTTATTTCTAATTAATTTCATTTGGATGATAGAGTTGTATAATCAAGTATGATACCACTTTAGAGGAAGCTGTAACCCTACCCCTCTCCTAAAAGTGCCCTTAAATGAATTTTCCCAGAGAAATGTTTTATATAAAAGTTGTAGATCTTTGAATGTTTAGTTTATATGTGTAGTTTCAAGAAAATCGTCGGGGCCATTTTTGAGAAAATCGCGAAAAAGTGAAAAAATCATATTTAGTAAAGTGTTAAAACAAAAGCACTTCCGGTTTTCGGATTTTTCTCAAACTCGGAATTTCAACAACATATTTAATTCTAATTAACATTATTTAAATGACCGAATTGTGTAATAACCCGAAATAGCACTTTAGAGGGTAACCTAACCCCACCCCTCCCCCAGAAGGGCCCTTAAATCAATTTTCCCAGAGAAATGTTTCAAATAAAAGTTGTAGCTCCTTGTATATGTAGTTGATGTATCAAGTTTAAAGAAAATCCTTGGAGCCATTTTTGAGAAAAACGCAAAAAAGTAAAAAAGTCAACTAGTAAAGTGGTACTTCCGGTTGAGGAATTTTGACAGATAACGCACAGTCAGATCGCATGGTGATACCTAAACGGAATATTAAGTTTCAGTTTTCTACGGTTTTTCGTTTTTGAGCTATGCTGTTCACATACACACACACACAGACCATTTGCTAAAAACCACTTTTTTGGACTCAGGGGACCTCAAAACGAATATTTCCGGTGAAAACTCGATATCGAAAATTTGACACGATTACAATACTTCCTCTTACTAGGAGTAAGAGAAAGTAAAAAATGTTAAATGTTTACAAGGAATAAATGAACACTTTAATGTATTGAGGAAGATGTTATCTTGGTCATCTGAATGTTATAGTGGTAGTAGGAAACAATGAAGTTATAAAAAACTCACTACATGGACTTTACACAAAGTTATTTTTACGAACTTTGTGAGGAGAAAAGAATGTATAATGGATAGAGTAACTGAATATAGAGTGATGATTATAGAATGTTAGTGTTGGCTGTTGTGGAATCTATTGAAGCGTGGTGTGACTAATTAGAGACTCTTGCTTGTTCTAACGGTGGATTTACTAGTGTGGCTAGGTTGGTAAGAACTTTCTGGCCCATAAAAATGCTTTGAACAAAGAATGAGTTGAGACAGATAAATGGGTTGAGACAAGTAGTTTGAATAACTCCTTGAGCGTTGCGTTGTAGTCTCGCAGTAAGCTCTTAATTGCTTGACTGTTTCTTTTCAAGTGTTGGTTTAGCTCTTCAAATGTTAATAATCCTTGAAGATCGAACTTGCGACTTATTAAAGTCCTCTGATTTCAGTTTTTTTATCCCATTTTCTCCCACCTCTCGATGAGAGCTAGTGATAGCTTCTGGGTGGAAGCTTGGCTGTCAAATGTAGTCCATTCAGCCATAGCTATACAATGCACTGGGCATGACAAAAAAGGGGGTAATGCATAGTTAAAGTGCGCCGGGAGGCGTGATCATGCTAACGTTCGCTGCTGCAACTGGAATAATTGATAAAATGGAGTCCAGCGCCTGCTTGACGAATTTTCCTCAACAGCGGATTGATTCTATTACAATGTAAAGCAACGATTATTTTGTAAAGCAATTTTTATCTAGTAATTGTGAATTAAATCTTTGATTGTGCATGAAAACTATAAAAAGATGATAGTATAGGGTCAAGATAGGGGTAGGTAGGCCTTTGTGCTAGCAACTCTCATCCGAACGAAGCTCGGCAGTTTAAATTTAAACATAAATGATATGGAGTCCCCCAGAACCAGTTAAAATGAATTTTAACTAAAAATGTTTCAAATAAAAATGAAAGATTTATATTACTGCAGTTAGTATTCCAAGTTTAGCGAAAACCTCTTTAACCGCTTTCGGAAAATTCTAAAAAACTTCAAAATCTATTCTGTATAAACGCACATCCGGTTAGATTAGATTAGATTCTTTGGAGGATTGGCTTTTCAGCCTGCGCCACCGCGACCACCGTGGCTCCATTGTGGCACCCCCTAAGTTGAAGACACGGCCCTCGTCCGGTCCTTTATCGAACTGTGGAGTCTGGGGAGGTCTCCCTAGGTGGTCAATTAGAGCACCCTCTCGAGTCCTGTCTGCCTTAATAGACTTAGTAGACCCGAGAGGGGCCCCTGGCTAAGGCCTATAGGCACCACTTTTCTTCTCCGAAGAGGCGGTACCTCAGCCATACTAGCCCCTCGCACTGATACAGCACGTGCAGTGCTGTTTCCCCTTCTTCCTGACAAAACCTACACAGGCTATCCGTTGCCAGGCCCATACGAGCATGTGCTTATTAAGTCTGCAATGGCCAGTGAGTACGCCAACTGCCATCCTTATGGCCAGCCGGCCTAGTTGGAGTAACTTGCAGTAACTTGGGCGAGTAGTTATAAGTAAACGTTTTCGCCTGCCTTCGGCCTGGGGTTTTAGCCCACCATTCCCTTGATCGGTCGTGCATCCATGTCCCGATGGATGCACTCTTGTGGCATCTTGAGACACCACAGAACGGTTCCGGCCCTATAAGTGTTCCAATGGAACCCTCCCGGGCCAAATGATCTGCCGCCTCATTACCTCGGTGACCGGAATGCCCAGATACCCAAACCAGGAAGACTTTATTATGGCTACTAATATCCCTAAGTGCACCTAGGCAATCCCACACCAGCCTTGAGCTGATCTCCCACGAGTCAACTGCCCGCAGGGCAGCCAGGCTATCCGAATAAATGACGATTCTAGTGTTATGCATTCCGCGTCTTCTTATTTCGCCAGCGCAGGTAAGAATTGCGACTAGCTCCGCCTGAAAGACCGTAGCTAGCTTTCCCAGGCTCATCGAGATATTACATCTCGGATGAGCCCCGCACATCCGGGTTAACTGATTTTCTTCAATTATGGAATCCATCGTAGCATGCATTCTCACTCGTAAAGTACACTCATAACCACAGTAATAATTGAACATGTAGTGATAAGGCATACAAATTTTCCATTCTAAGATAAGATTGTTTGTCGAAACGTCGGGTTACTAATAAAAAACACTTAAAATTTTTTTTGGTGTTTTCTTATGATACCCTCTGGCCGATCAGCCAACCAACAGATACTTCTGATCATTTCTAACGGCCAACAATTGCTACAATTTGAAGAACAAGAATATTTAAGACAGTAAAAACAAACGCGGAATTAGATTAAACATAATCCCCACGAACTAACTAGCGAGCACAACGAATGGACGAATTAACTATGAACACAGCCCGAATTTCGGCGAATCAGCGGTTTGTGTTGATGCATAGCCTTTGATATTCGTCAATTTACCGCTTTTAAGAGCGAATTACTGTGCACACAGGAATCAAGTTGTTTACGAATCGATTTTTTAACAACAAATCCCTACACACTATTCGTGAACTGCCCGCGATTCACGTATCGCGCATCACGTGCGCGAATACATGCATAGTTCTGTAGCCATCTTTACAGAAACATTACGTTGAAGTGAACTCTCTACACGAACTTGGTAAATTTGCTCTGACGATAGATGAAAATCCGATACCGGTCAGGAACAAAATGAATATGCATGCTATGACGGATAAAATACTAGATGTTATTCCATACTAGCATTGCGGGGACCCATCCAGATATTCAACATGGAATTCTATCATTGTTTCTAACGTATATGAATATTATATAAGTGATAGAACCATATATTATACTGAAGTGGTACCTTAAAAGAAAAGCTTGACGTTATTCTTTCCCCAGAACCCCCAAAAATCAATTTTTCTGGACAAATTTTTCAAATAAAAATTATATGTTTATATCCGTATAATTAGTATTCCAAATTTAAAGGAAATCGTGAAAGCTGTTTTCGAAAAAATGGCGAAAAACTAGTTTTTCATGTAAAGTCGCAATTCTGGTTGATGGATTTTGCCCGAAATCATCTTGTCAGATGCGATGGTAAGAGTACCTGGTACACCATGTTTGAGCTTCCTGCAATTTTTCGTTTTTTTGGGGGGTGGAGAATTTTGTTAATAAACAAACACACACATACATACAGATCATTCGCTAAAAACTTTTTTTTCGGACTCAGGATATCTCAAAACATGTATTTCCGGTGAAACTCAATTTGACACGATTGCAAATTCTTCCTCAAACTAGGAATAAGAGAAAGTAAAAGTTGATGTAAAATACATAACATACCTTCAATCAATTACTAATAGTACTTGACAGTCTAGAATAATGGCCGTCAGCCTGGTCCGCCTAGATTTCATGGTAGGCGATGGGAGTTTTCTTTATTTCCTCATATATCAAATATATTGCTCAATATATAAAAACTCAATACATGATTTTTTAATATATATTTTTCCAATTTATTTCTGAATTTCATTTCTTACCTTTGAGAATATAGCTATTCATATAATTATTCATAGAAACATAGGGGAGCAAATGTTTTTAGCTAATCGTCTGTATGTGGGTATTTGTTTAGGTGTATGTGTATGCGAACAAAATACACTCAAAAATGGAAAATCGCTAGTAATACAAACTTTGTATTCTATTTAAGTATCCTTGCTATGTATGATAGGTCAAAAATCAATCAAAAGTAAGCACAACTTAGCTGAAATATTTTTAGTTTTTGGTCATTTTTCTGGGAAACGCTCTAACGATTTTCTTTATTCTAATGACTTTAAAGAAATATTTCAGTATTTTCCATAGAATCCTAATAATGCTACCTATCTGTTAATTTTATTTAAAATATTGTAACGCATCAACACAAAACTGGTCATTACAACTGAGCATGCTGTTAGGAGTTTGCAATGCATTCCTAAGAGACGAGTCCCCACCCGCGTATTTAAAAGAATAAACCAATGTCAAGAATTCATAAAAACCAAAAATGTCATGGCGCTGAGTTCTGTGTACCGGAGTAAAGCATGCTGCAGATTTCAGCATACCAGAAACGATGCCAATGTCTACCAAAATATCTCACGCTCCCTTTCAGAAATTTGATTCATGCCAATAGAGTAAATATCTCAGTGGTTGTAGCGTTTCCTAGTTTAGAGTGAGTTGTTAAGTTAGCTAAGTCGATCATGTATAATTCGACTAGCTAACACCACAGGGAAGCAAAAACACCATAGGGAAGGTGGTTTTGCTGGTGCTCTTAGACGTCAGGAATGCGTTTAACTCGGTTAGATGGGTGGACGTACTATATGAATTGCGTGTGACCTTTCGCTTGCCGGAGTACCTCCTAAGGGTGCTACGGAGTTACCTGAGCGAGAGGAGGCTCAGGTATGATGCGGTAGAGGGCCCTCTATGGTGGGATATAACGACTGGTGCCGCCCAGGGGTCAATCCTGGGCCCAAATATATGGAACGTGGTGTACGACGGCCTGTTACGTGCCCTATGCCCGACGGAACTTTTCTGGTCGGCTATGCGGACGATACGGCTGCCGTTATCGTGGCTCGGGATGTGGAAGAGGGTCAGGTGCGCCTAAACCAGGTTATGCGTAGAGTGTCCTCCTGGATGAGCGCCCGGGCGTTGCGCCTCGCTGAGGAGAAAACCGAAATCCTCGTACTCTCAAGACGCCACATTCCCCTCGAGGTTCCTTTCCGTGTGGGGAATGAGGTGGTCACCAGCGGGAAACACGTTAAGTACCTTGGTGTCCACTTGGACAATAAGTTGTCCTTCTGGAAACAGGTTCGGGAAGCGACGGAGAAGGCTGCGGGGATTACCACCACCCTGAGTCGACTAATGGCGAATGTGGGGGGACCCATGGCCAGTAAACGCAGGCTGCTGATGTCGGTCGCGTCCTCGGTTCTGTTATACGGGTGCGAGGTCTGGGCCGACGCCCTTCGTAAGGAAAAATATAGGAAGCAGCTCACTGCAGTGCAGAGGCGCGGGGCCCTAAGGGTGGCTAGCTCCTACCGCACAGTTTCGGGGGCGGCAGTCCTGGTGATTGCGGGTATGCCGCCTATCGATCTGTTGGCCAAGGAGCGGAAGCGGGTGTACGACTCGCGGCTGGTCACGGACCCGTTTGAGGCAAGGGTTGCTGCCCGGGCATCTATTGCCGCGGGTTGGCAGCGCCGCTGGGAAAGTGAGACGCGTGGACGATGGACGGCGCGGCTCATTGGTAATATCGAGGAGTGGACGGGCAGGCCACACGGCGAGGTGAACTACTATATCACCCAATTCCTGTCGGGGCATGGGTATTTTACCCATTATCTCTTCAGGATGGGCATAGCGGGGAGCCCGTCGTGTGTCTACGGCGATGCTGCCCAGGACGATGCCCACCACACGTTTTTCGTGTGCGATAGATGGGCCCGCCGTCGCTGGGTCCTGGATGGTTTGTTGGGAGGTTGGTCCCCGGAATCGGCGGTCACCAGTATGGTGGAGAGCCGGGAGAAGTGGGGATGGATCGCGGCATATATTAGGGATGTGCTTTTAACAAAAAAGAAGGACTTGGAGCGCGCTGGCCTCTGAGTAAGTAGGAGGGGCCGTGTTGCGGCCCCATCCGAGGTTATGCCTAACCCGGCGGTTCCGGATGGGGTCCCGCAGTTGGGAGGCGAGGGGTTTTTTAGTGGGGGCGGGTCCCACACACCAGGGGTGGCGCCCTGGCGCGCATAAGGCGTTTTCCCCCTCGGAAAAAAAAAAAAATCATGTATAACTAGAGCCTCCTCCTTCCTATGCTCTAGGAGTATGGACTATCATACTTCAATGGGATATACTTATACAAAGTTATTGCTTGGGCATTGCCGGAATAGGAAATAATTTATTTATTTGTTAAAAATCTACAAATATCGAAGAAATCTATCTTTACAACCTGTTGTAACTTCTAGAAATACTTTCTCGCTGCCCTGGTTAAAAACCGTTGGCTTAGAGGTTAAGCCTCAAGTCATAGAATCTCTAGAACACACCAAAACCAATGCTCCTCCTTCCGCCTCCCGCCCATAAAAAACTGTTGCAAATGATGAAGTGATAGATTTAAATATGGGCTATTATAATTAATCTATATTTTTTAGTTTATTTACTGTATAAGCAAAATCTGTTAAAATACCAATAATTGCTACTGCTCATTGTTAATACAATTAGCTTCAGCAACTTGAATGGAAAAGCTATCCATCGATGACACTCCTGGTATTTTTAAGGGCGTTTGGTTGCGAAGATTATCCCTGGGCCACTTCCTTTTTTTAGTCTCCTTGTTCTATTCTGTGGCAAGCTTAAGTTTGGAGCTGAGAGAATTGTTATGTTGTGATAGTGTTTCGTGAAACTTTTTTTGTATTTGGTTGTGATTGTGTCTGTCACGAATGGTATATTGAGGTCACTGTGCAGTGTAAGATTTGAGACGTAGTAGGGGGTACGTCAGTAATGAGACGTAGAAGTTTAGATTGGAAAGCCTATATTCTGTATAGGTTGTAACCGACCATGTAGGTCGAATTATAGTTTTGTAAATTAGTATCTTGTTGTAAAGGTTGTCGTTTAGTTTTTCCATCCGGCAATCATCTTAACTGTCGAAATCTCTGATTTAAAGCCTGTCTTTTAGGTCTGGTTTGAGTATTCCAAGTTAATCGGTGGTCTAAGTGGAGTCCAAGATAGCGTGTAACAGTTTTCTCCGTGAGCGGTGTGTCGTTGAAGTAAACTGTTGGGCATGTATGTTTACTTAGTATGAATGTCATGTGCGTATAGATTTTAGACTGTTTAATATTGATTCTCCATTTGTTGCACCATTGTTGAATGTCGTCAAAATGTCTTTGTGACTGGTTGCTGTAATATGATTGGCATGTCATAATAGGATGGCAGTGTCGTCTGCAAAGGACGCCGTTAGATTTTTTTTTTTGTGGAAGTGGTATGTCGCTGAATAAATAATTCGATAAAGTTGCCATTTTCGGTTAACCAGTTTTGTTTAAACCGGCTTTCAATCGGCACTTTAGAGGAACGCCGTAACAATGCAGCCTCCCAGAGCGTCGTACTAAAAGTTTCCCTAGAATGATGTTCCAGATAAAAGTGATGGTCATAACACCTTTGTAACTATTATACGAAGGTTAAAGAAAACCGTTGCCCGTCAAGAAAAGCAAGAAAACTAAAGAAAAAAAAACATTCAGTTAAGCATCCGATGGATAAGGTAGATGGAATGGATGATACCTAAATTGAATATTAACTTCCATTTTTCGTTTTTTTGGGGGGGGGGATGTTTTGTTCATTCCACACAAAACAAACGCTAAAAAAAAAAAAAAAAATCTGGTGTGAAACCCTTTCACACAACTTTCTCTTACTCCAGTTCTCAAAAATTATAATTGACAAATTTTATAGTTTGTGTACTAAATTTTAATGAAATTCGTCGAAAACTGAAAAAACTGTTCAGTAAAGTTCCGGTTTACTAATTTTTTTTGAAACTCGTAATTTCGCCCATCTATTTATTTCTAGTAAATATTGTTTGGATGACAGAATTGTATAATCAACTATGATAGTACTTTACATGAAAACCTAACCCCAACCCTTCCCCATAACTGACCTTAAATGAATTTTCCCAGAAAAATGTTTCAAATAAAAGTTGTAGATCTTTGTAGGTTTAGTTTAAATATGCAGTTTCAAGAAAATCGTGGGAACCATTTTTGAGAAAATCGCGAAAAAGTAAAAAAAAAAAACTTGTAAAATGGTACTTCCGGTTGAGGAATTTTGGCACATAACGACCTGTCGGATCCCATGGTGATAGCTAAACGGAATATCAAGTTTCAACTTTCTACGGTTTTTCGTTTTTGAGCTATGCTGTTCACACACACACACACACACAGACCTTTTGGTAAAAACCACTTTTTTTGGACTCAGGGGACCTCAAAACTGTTATTTTCCGGTGAAAACTCGATATCGAAAATTTCACACGATTACAATACTTCCTTTTACTAGGGAGTAAGAGAAAGTAAAAAAAAAAAATGTTTTCGCATAACAAATAATTCCGGAAAAACTCAATTTCGACAATTTGACCCAATCGCAATACTTCCTCAAATAGCGGTAAATGAAAAGTAAACTAAAATTCCACTTTAAGCAATCATTTCCTAGCATAATAATAACAATAATAATAATAATAATAATAATAATAATGTTAATTTGATTTTTTTTTTAAATTATAATACTGTAACTAAGAGTCTTTAGTAAAAACAGTGAAGCAAATGCACTGGATACGATTAAATACAGCAATCTTGATCGGTATTTATAATTAATTAATTATTTTAAAAGGGTCAAGTATAAAAAAAAAATGCCGTAGTAATTACAGGGTATAATACTCTGATCATGTTTCGTTACTAAAATGTCTATTAATACGTCGGTGTAAAGCGGGCTAGTAGAATATATAACACTTTCAGGCAATTAAGATGAAGAAGGGAAAACTATAGTAATAGAATGGTCTTAGAAACTAATATAATAATTCTCCAGCATGACAAAGAAAACTGTTTTGAGGTGGTTGGTTCTGCAGAGCTGGAAATTACACTATCAACTGTATTTGCTCTGTGCAAATCTATGTTATTACACTGTTCAACAACAAAAAATCCTGATAATGGGCGAACGCCCGAAACCGGTCGATGACCACAAAAAGAAGCAGGCAGGCTACCACGAAAAATTTCTCTGATGAAAACTTAATGTTATCAAAATTAGAATTTTTTGGGTTTATTTAAAGTTGGACTTCATGCAAACATTTTATAATTCATTATTATTGGTTAGAATTAATTTATGTAAAAATTACATATACAGAAAATGGAAGATTATCATAAACAAAAGCAATAAATATGAGATTTTTTTTGTGGACTAGTAGAAAGCCATTTGTCACGGGGGGTTGTTTACGTATTTTTTTTTTTTTTAGTATTAATTTTTTAGGTTAAAACTAACAGGTTTTTTTTTTCTTTAGATATAATATCTAAATACAAATGGAATATGTGTCCTGCATTTTTATAAAGATGTCGGTCTGAATAACGCCAATTTACAAAAGAAGAGTTGTTTACTGATAGAACTATGAAAATCCCTTTGGAAGATTTTGTTTATTGTATGTTTTACTTCTGTTTATTAATATTTGACATAATTATTTCCAAATAAATAAGATGGGATTTACATTATTAACATTAATTATTCAGTACCTTCTACATTAAATATGATGTTAAAATCTAAATTGTAGCAGACTCTTCAAATGGATCGAAAATTCCTAAATAGTACCCAGGAAAAGATGGGATATATGAGTGCAAAAATAATTGGCATTTTAAGAGCTACATATATTCTATGAAAAATAAAATTAGTACTTTTCATATACTGTACAAAGATCAGAGAAGGTTGATCCTATTGTTTGTTAGTTTTTAGTATTCCACAATAAATTCCGGACTATTGTCATGAATAAATACCTGTCTTATACAACTCATTGTTATGTTTGGACACAACAAATATCCTTTGAATGATTTTAAAATAAATGAGGTTATAATTTTCTTCTATTTTTTTTTTTTCATGTATAATAAATCTTCATCTTTATGATATTTTTTGACTGATATTAATTTTTCAAATTGTTTAATAAAATAAATAAATTTTGATTTAGCAGAACGTCTAGACAAGTAGTATCCTTGAATGATGTGTGGGCGCCAAAGCGGTGACGCAATTTTGGCCGGTGACCCGGTGGTAATGTTTTCGAAGAGTCGCTGTCCTGACAGAAAGTTAGTAATCTTAAAAACTAGAAGTAAAGTGATGTAAAGAAGCAATCTTTGTCTTCCTCTTAATATAAGTTATCTATGTTTTTATCTATTAGGTACGATAATAGTAATTTCTATTTTTTAACAAAATTATTTCATTACCTAATTAATCAACGAAATTTTCTCCTTTTTTTTGTACCAAATGTTGTCTGTTTAAGATTGTGTGTTCCCAAAACATTAAAATGAATTTTTATCAACACATTTCACATTTACCAAAAATGAAAAAAAGAAATCATCAGATCTTACCTTGCTTTTGGTATGGGACGACAGCGAACGCTGGTACATGCGAACAGACAAGAAGGATGAGAAATAAACTCATCTCTGATCCACGCAATTAAACTTCGTTTCGAAAGAAAGTCATGTCATCGATAGGAGTTCACTTTAAATTGCCAAGGCGATTAAAATAAAAAAGTTGCACTCGCGGAAGTGGCTAAACTTAAACGTACTTTAAATTTATTTAAAGTCACTAAAAAAAAAAGAGAACCTATTCAGAAGAAGAGCAGCTAGTTGACGACCTAGCCGGTCTGTAGCTAGCACTAGACTCAGGACAGTGAGAAAAGAGACAGGCCAACAGAACCGGCTGGCGGCCCACGTCAAGCGATACCGTCTCCCCACTTTACACGCGCAAGCCAGGTACTTCCTTCTTTAGGTATCACTCTTATACTATTTTATATCCTTCTTTTACATCTTTGGCCTACCTTTAATCCTTTCCAATTGTATATTAAGTATTTCAATAGATTAATCCATCTTACCTCTTAAATATACAATATATAAGAGCAAAAGTTTTGAGAAATTTGAACTTTGAAAACACTAGAACAAAGATAGATGTGCTTCTGTTTTTTTAATATAGAAAGTTGTTGCATATCTCAAACTGAAATGTTTATGAAGTTTCAAGTTTTAAATTATTTTCTTAAAAATCTAATATCCAAGTATGGAATGTCCAGGTATAGAATTTTCATGAATACTTCATGTTTCACTATAGTCGAACTGCTAAAACTGAAATCAACTGAGTAACTTTTTAGTTAGATATGTATTTCATGTAATATTTTCTGTTTTCTTTGTTTTCCTCACATCTTGGAAATCATTACATTTCCGAAACAAGAAAATATTACAATTTTTTGTTAAAAATTTTTGTGACTGAGATCAATTTAAATTTTGCATATATTTTAGTAAAAGTTTAGGAAAAACTGCTACATATAATATATTTGTGGAAGTGTTCATAAAACACAATTTCAGTTATTAACATAATCGTAAGAATTTATTAAGATTGCAAAATTCGGAAAACTTTGCCTTTGTAATTCTTTCAATTAGAATGTGTAACATTTTATAAGCCTAAGTTTGTATTAAACAAAATTTCTGCGTTATGATTTATTTAAAGATTTTCTCGTTGAATATGTGGATTCGCAATAGTGGATGATATCTGATGAACTCTTATGCTTCTTTTCATTAATTTTGACCTGTTTTGAGTTTCCTTTATTGTCAGAGTCACCTTCATCCAGTTTATATTGAGTCTCTTACTTCCATTTAAAAAGTTTCTGTCGCATACTAAACTAACTTTGATTCAATAATCTAGGAAAGATTGTAAAATAAATTAAACAACTTACCTTGACAAGCTGAATTGTTGCATAAGATTGTTCTGTAATAAGATTTCATCCATCAAAGCGTACTTCTTTTCATTCATTCTGACCTGCTTCATAGTTTCCTCCATCGTCAGAATTTGTATGGAACAGAAAATTTGTAAGTGAAAGTCAACGTCTCTGCAGAATTTGATGAATCACGATTCTGAAGAAGAAGAAAAATCCTAAGCCGGGCAGAATTAATGAAAAGAAGCATACTGTGATGGATAATATCTTAAATATTTTCATATTTGAAAAGAATTCTCAAAAAATAAATTTTTAATTTTGTTTATGTTTTTTGATTATATCTCAATCTCTTTAGGGAGGGAATAGCGAAGTAGTTAACGTACTGGACTCCCACGCGGATGACCCGGGTTCCAGTCCAGCTGTGCTGCCCTTAGATTTTTCTTCCGAGGAGCCTCTACAGCTCACTGTCCGGTGATGGACAGTGTTGGCTGTAACGAGAGAACGCTGTCTGGAGGTCGGCAGTGCACTGAGAAGGCTCCAATGACCATAGATGTTAACGAGAAAAAACTCATTCTCTTGTTACAAACTTTGTTATTAATTATTTAAAATTATTACTTATAGCAGCGAGCAAATGAGTCTTCTTCAGACTACAGAAATTTAGTACTTGAATGGAATGATTCGTCGAGAAATGCCATAATCAGATCATGACTTAGAGCAAGACCGCATCAAGAAGTTATTAAAGATGGACATTTACGATGGTTTGACCAAGTCAAATTTTGAGATATAGCCGGGTATTGTAAAGAACACAGAATTTTTCGGGCACTCAGCTAATAGGAAGAAAAAGCCGGAGTTGACAAATTATTATAAACCCACGAAAAGAAAATTTCCTGGAACCAAGCCAACGTCTCCGCCAGTATGGAAGTGGTGGTTACTTTGTTCCTACCCTATAACGAGCTCGTAAGATTCTTTATTTAAAATGCAAAGTATTACTTTCTTTTTCCAATTATTTCCTTCTCCATTCATTCTGATTTTATATTTATTTTGGTTTTTAGTGCAGCCAATTGCAAGTTTAGACATTACAATATCAAATTTAATTATTGTAACGGACGAGAATTTTAATGTAAATAGAGATTTTAGGATTTGCGTGTTTTTATGTGAGAGTATATCCCTCATAGCGTGCTTCTTTTTCTGAATACTGGCGGTTTCGAATTTTCTTAGAGTCCGGTTTTCGAGTTGGTTTACAGAGTCACCTTCCACTTTTTAAATTTGTATCACATGAAGGTGTCTGTGGACTGAAGAAGGCATTCTTATTTGTGGGTGGCATAATAGACTCATGGGAGTCGCGTTGGCATAGGCTTGATTAGCCAACCCCCACAGAATCCAATCTATCTAGCTTATAATTTTAGGAAGTTCTTATCCAATCTTCAATGGCTTCATACGCTGGACAAGCAGATATTCTAGGAAACAAATTTCTAAGATTCCAAATTAGTTTTTTTTTTAATTGTATTGTTATGATAGTGGTGTACGAAAAAAGGTACATTTGGAGAAGCGATTAATCATTTATAGGGGAAACAGTAAGACGTTACCTAACTGAAAATGCAAAGTCTTGAAAACTGGACCGGATAGACATCTGGAATTGACGCATTTCGCAGTTCTAATAGTATCCTTAGAAATTCGAAAAGGCTACAAAATCTGAACTTCTGGTAAATGAGGAAGCATTACAGAATTTGTCGAACTGTCATTTTTTTTTTTGCAACTATAAAAGATGGCTTTTTAAAAAGCATAATTATTTAATTTACTTCTATAGATAGTAAACAATGTGTAATAGTATAAAAATAGGAGACATTGTGTAAAAGTAATAAACAGTATTATACTATTATTTACAATAGTATATAAATGCACAAATGTACAAATGTAGCAGCTTAATGTACAAATTTAGTATAATTTTTGCACAATTATAATACATATAAAGAAATTTTTAGATCGAAAGAATTTTGGTGGTTTGTGGCTGAGAATTTGGTGTTGAATAGACATCAAGTTCAGATGGTGAGATCAGTTGTAATAAAAATTCCAAAACCATATGATTATTCATTAAATTATTACTGAGTTGTTTTCATCGTTTAAGCATTAAAGAGTTGTTTATGTTAAAAGAAATCAGTCGTTGTTAATTGTTAATTTATTTATTGCTTCTTTTATGTTTTTCTTGAAGGATGCAGCAGCATTAGGATCAAATAAAAACACTTTTTTTTATTTA
Organism: Triatoma infestans; assembly: GCA_011037195.1. Classification (NCBI taxonomy): domain Eukaryota; kingdom Metazoa; phylum Arthropoda; class Insecta; order Hemiptera; family Reduviidae; genus Triatoma; species Triatoma infestans. Next base: position 33,937 of record JAAEAF010006619.1, read on the forward strand.
TTTTTGTGCCAAAGTTTCGTTAAGTTTTAGTTTCTTCTTCAGGTATTATATTTTTTTTTATTTACCTATCGATATATTAACAGAAAAAAGTGTTTTTATTTTATTCAAAAGCTGCATTCTTCAACAAAAACACAAAGATACACCAACCTATGCCGATAAATTCTTCTATCATTTAATTTCGTTACTTAGTATGAAAAAGCTAAATAGCTTTATATCTGTGATATTAAACTTTTTATTAAAAATCAAACTGAATTTTTTCAAATATAATTATATTAAACATACAGTTTTTATTAAAAAAAAAATTGAATATTCTATAAACAATTTTTTAATTTTGACTAGAAAATGATCTGTATATGTAAAAGTTTTCCCTCGCTTCTCTTAAAGCAATTAATATATTTATTTATTGTTGGCAATATCTCATCAAACTTGGAAGTTTTAGTAAAATTATATTCTTAGAAGCTGTAATTAGAATCTAAACTGAATATCAAGTTTGAATTTGCTGCGATGTTTCGTTTTTGAGAGATTTACTTTCTTACATGCATAAACTGCGGAAAACATTTTATTCTTATTTTAAAGACCTCGAAATATTACGATCATAGTACTATTTCCTCTTACAGTAATATGGGAAGTAAAAAAAATTAATGAAATAAGCGTAATGACAGTTGGCAGGTGTCAAAGAAAAAACTTTTTCCATTGAAAAGTATACACTAACAACGGCCAAACTTGATTTATTTATATTAAAAAAGTAAAAAATAATGGTTTTTTTTTAATAAAAATTTAGCAGTATTTTTCCAAAAAAAATAATATATGACTTTTTTATTGGTATTTGATTTAAATTATATTAAAATTTCGTATTCTGAATACCTCAAATCATTACTTTCTGTAAAAACTGCAATTCGAAAATTTTTGATAAGATGAGAATAAGTAACCTTATCATTTCAAGTTTTTTTTTTAAATCATTCTTTTATATGTTGCTGGCAGAGTAAAAATTTAATATCACTATTTATTTTGTCTGTATAGATTAAAAAAAAATCAGTTTGCAATAAGAAAAGAAATCTAATGATTATAACAGAAATACTTACCTTGACAATGCCCAAGACTTGCATCAAGAGCTGTTAGTGTAAAAAGAATCTAGTGTATACATAAGATTTTTTTTCATGGTATTCCATAAAATAATAATTTCAAAAGGGGAAAAAAGATTTACTGTTCTCTTGAACTTTATCCCAAAATCATTTATATCTGTATATAACATCTTTTTAATGTATGATTTGTTTATTAAGAGTATCAAGCAGCTTATTGTCTGAACTTTCAATATACTTGACAATAATGAAAGATCCGTTGCAATTTCCTTCTTTTTTTTATTACTTTTTAATTTATATAAAGGAAGAAATAAGTCTCTAAAGATATTTGTTGTTGTTGATGAAACCCAATCTAAAACTATCGTTTTAATTTTGTAGGATCGGGGCCATCCAATTCGCACAGAAATGATGTCTATTACTTGTTACTTTTTTTTCTTATTTATTTATCGTTTTATAGCAGCATTTCCAATATTTCAACCTTGTGAGCTGTCATTGGTTTCTTTTCGTAACATTAAATTTTTCCCATTTATATTTCGATGAATAGTACCTTGTTTTGTTTTTTTTTTATTAAAAAGAGGAAGAAAAAAGGAATTAGGATAAGATATGGGATTATTCTTTTCTTTCTTTTTTTTCTTTTAAATTATCAAAAATTACAAGTAAAAATCACAACCTGATTTTTAAATTATTGAACAGACTTAAACGTATTATGGAACATAGTTGTCAAGAAAAATTACATTTTTTTTTTTTTCAGTTTTATATAAGATACTTTTTTTGTAATCAACAAAGTATAACATGAGGTAGCATGAGTATTGCTGTCTATTTCAACCGTTCCTATTTTCCTTTTTTTATAAAAACAAAAAAAAAAACTGCTCAATTTGCTGAATTCTTTGTCACATCGATCATGTTGAATTTATTTACACATAATAACATTAAAGAAAATGAAATACCATTCATCCACCTCCTCAAATGATATAAATAAAAGGAAACATTATAAAATGAAATGACAAAAATCTAAACAATTCATACAAATGGTACATATATATATATGTATATACCTGCACCCTGCTTTATATCCCCCGCAGACATTTTTACATAAATACAATTTTATATTTAAAATATTTAAACATGTGGAAGAATCCATTAGTTCAGTATGTAATAACTTAATAAATTTTTAAATTAATAAACGCGCACTATAGAAGTAAATTGTTTTACAAAAATATTTTCTTATTTTCTCTCTCTCTCACACACTCTCAACACTTCGTCATTTAAATATCTGAACATTGTAATATTTCAAAACAAAGAATAAGAAGAAAAAAAGAAGAAGAAAAAAAAAAAAAAAACAAAGATGTCAATTATGATTGTAACCACGTCCGCCTTTAGATCGTTGTACCAATGCGAAATTATATAAGTCCATGGAATGGTTCAAGATACGCTAAAACTACGGGTTGAAACATTTTGGTGCATTCATAATTTGGAAGTTGTTTAATGTGCAACACCTCTACTGGGTCTCTGCCTGTGCCAACCTCCTCTCCGCCTCCTGAAGTTTCCTCCGCCACCACCTCCACCTCTGTATTTTGTAGGACCCCTTTCTTTGTAATCCCTATCTTTAGAGGGGTAATCCCTATCTCTATCTTGGTAATCCCTGCTGTCCCTGTCCCTATCTCTGTCTCTGTCCCTGTCCCTATCCCTGTCCCTGTCCCTATCTCTGTCTCTGCTTCTGTCCCTATATTGGTAGTCTCTGTCTTGGTAATCCCTATCATCGTGGCTGTATTGATAATCATTATCATAATCATAATCCTGTTGTTCATCATCCTCCCAATCACCCCTATCATCTTCATCTCGATAAAAATTTCTTCTATTTTCTCCAGATGATTGTTGTTGTTGAGAAGACTGCGACGAACCCAGAGGAATGCCAAATCCTTGTTGTCCAGGTTGCAGTGGTGGCAGCGTTTGTGGTGATTGAGATGATGATGGTGGCAGTTGCTGTGATAGAGATTGTTGCGATTGTGGTTGTTGTTGTTGTTGTTGATTTGGTGACAGGGAAGGTCTAAACATATCAAACAATGGAGGTGGGCCCATCATATTGTGCGACTGAGGAGGTTGTCCACTCGTAAACATGGATGGAGGTGCTGGGCCAGCCCCACCACCAGTTGTCCCTCCCATGAGGGGTGCACCCTGCGGGAGATTGGGTGGGAAGTTGTTCGGGCCATCGGGGTTGTTGTTGAAACCCACCGAATTCGCACCATTGGCGCCATTCCATTCCATTCCACCGTCTGTCGCCCCACTCCCTAAAAACAATGTTTAAGTGATAATACAATATTAGGTTTCATATCATGTATCTTAAAAGAAGAAAAAATATTTTTTAATAACATTTTTAAATACCTGTATGCATAAATGTATCGTCCAAAGAAATGTAGTTGCAATTTATATCGTATATTCATAAAAAGGTTAGACACAAAATATATTTTAAATTTATCGTTCTGGTTCCAGAACATAGATGACACGGTAGTACTAATCATGTGAAAAGAAATAGTTTGGCTGCTGATTGCAATAAAATTGCAGTTAATCAATGAATCCACTTTGTATTAAGAACGACCGACTTTCACGAACTTCATTAACATAATTCATTTACATCCTTATGAACAACTTCTGTTGAACTTTAGAGTTTATTATGAAAATCAGTGGAAGCGTTGGTATCTGATAACTTTGTAACCGAATGTTTTTATAAAACTACTAAAAAAGCACGACTTCAATCTTTCGCTTGATATGTCCTGAAAGAGCCACATCCTATCATAGGGCTATAGTTTGATGCGTAACTGATCTACTATGTTACTAAAGAAGCCAAAATGTTCCATGGTACAGTAGTTTTGTGGGTTGGGGATTGGGAGGTAGAGGAATGCTTGCTTGAAGGTGGAATTCATCAAAGGCTTGCTCGCTTAAGACTTGTTTCAGGTGCTTTAGAACCTTCCCATTACAGAGAGTTGTTTCTTGACTAGAATCAAATCAATAAATATGAAGTGTTTTCTTTTTTTTTGGAGATTTGGTCTCAGGGTTTGAATAAAACTAATTTTCTTCGCTAGCGTTCTGGAGAAAGTTGTCACCATTCCCAGGGCTAAAAGTATAGAATAATTGAAACTAAAAGTAGTGCTCTCTTTTAATGTTGACAAGTTAGCTTAAGACCTACATAAATATTCACTGATAGTCACATTACATTTTGTAGCATATGTAAACCTCTCTCAATGCAGCCTTATAAGTTTCATTAAGTTTAGCCCTTCGGCATTTACAAAACAATGGGATGACCAGAGCCATGATGGTTTGGTATATAAACGTTTGGCTGTTGAATGCATTGAACGCCCCGATGTTACTACTCCAAAATATGGCTTTCAAAGTCCTTAAGCAGACAAAAGCTTGGAATAATAGAAGTCTCCATGTGGAATGTGGACCTCAGACCATGTATGGCTCAGTATGGAGAAGAGATTATTGGTGAGACGTTCCGGGATAAACAGTTCTAACTGAGGTTTTGGCATCTTGGTGTGCCTAGGTAAGCTAGTCCACATCTGTCAGGTAGAACCAGTTGCGATAATTATATGCGTGCTAAGATCATAAGACGGAGAATACTGATTTCAGAGTCATCGTTTGCTCATAACATGCATGCCATTCTTTGAGCTATTAAATGTAAAATAAATTAAACAATAAATAAACAAATAATGGTTACCTGTTATAGGCGGGGTTGGGGAATGGTTCTCGAACTGTTCTGAACTCTTCTCTTTTTCCTAAATTTTTAACAAAATTCATAGATTATATATTTTATGTTAAAAATTACAAAAAAATAAATTTTAAAATTTGATAAAATTATGTTTATAAATACAATAATCCAACCTCATTTTCTTCTGAATCACTATCATCCATAACAGTTTCTAAATCATCATAATGTGGAATAACATCTCTGAGTTCTTTTACAGCCCCAGAATTAAGATATTTCATTAATTTTTCACCTCCTTCCGCTATTACAGCAGCTAATGTCGAACCAGCTAATTCAAAATGGAACAAAATCTTGAATATTGGAAACTTTATCAAGTAGAAGCATGCACGAAACTTAAACCCAAAACCAACCAATGCATCTAAACTAAATTTACTTTCAAAAAACATGCATTTTTCAATTAATTAACCAGATGATATGAAGAAATGACAAATACTAAGACAGCAACTGAATATTTCTGGATAATAGTAAGTATAATGTACTGTTTAAGATTCAAATTAAAAAAAAAAAAAAGTCCAATGAATCATTAAAATAGAAAAAGCTTTCTGAAATCTTCACTGACAATGAGCAATGTATGAATGCATGCATGCATGTAACAAATATCTTCCTTACGTTCAACTTTGAGAACTTTGCCATAAATGTATAAAGCTTCGGGTTCCAAATCCTTGACCAATTTTACTCCAGGCTGTTGTTCAATCAAATGATTAAGAATTGCAATTGGGTCGATTCCATCTTTGCTATCCTCATCTAGCATATTTTTTTTTTAATCAGTGTGAAACAAATACTATCATATTTGAGATAAGGCAAACAATTTTTCAAAATAGAATTACTGCGGAACACCTTTTCACCAAAGCAGATTTGAATTTCTTATTGAAAATTCAGGGTGTCGCAGGAATTCAATTGATACAAAAAAAGTAAAAAGAGGAAAATGTGACAGGGGAAAGGCTTGTAATCAAAGGACACAATAAAACTGGAATCCACTTTATATGGAACACTGGCATTGTTTATAGCAACGCCTAGGAAAGAGATAGGTTCAATCAGACAATATGCAAAGGAACACTTTATATAAGCAATCACTTTTAGGTAAATTGGAATACTTTTGTTGCTTTTCATATTAATATAACTGTAAATGTATCAAATAATACCTGGATCATCCAGTTTTCCAGTGTCGTTCCAATGCGCTTGAAAATTCTTTGGGATAGGTTTAGAATAAGGTACCTAGAAAAATAAACAACACAGATAAACGCAACAATAGATTAAAAATAAAAGACAAGTTCTAATGCCAGCAACAGTGATTTTAAATACAATTTTTTTAGATAACTCTTTTAATCGGATAACGCGATCTACCCCATTAGGATAACTTTGCCTGCATATCCCAAAAATATCTACAAAATCTGAAAGATTAGTAATTTAGGTTTTAACGGTTGACATTTAATTGCTGCATTAAGTGATGCCATAAAATAGTCCACACATGGTTGAAGCCGATAATGGGCGAACCAGCACCTTCACGTGTCAATTTTCCGCCATCTCATTTACCCGACTCCCAAACTACATAAAAAAATTTCAACTGAACCGATATTCCCATTCCAGCCGAGAATCAAACTAGTACGCGTCAAGTACTTTATTATTGACTATCAGAAAAATAACGATTTCCTCAATCCCTGCCTCCGTCCATAGAGCAAAATTTAAGCAGCATTGCCCTCCTCCCTTATCTAAGCTGCTCGAGATCTTAGCCCTTGGCATTATTAATACCCTCCTTGGTTCCAGAACCGCCAATATGTCAGGGATGTTCCCTGTTACCGAAACTGAAGTAAAAACTGGGAATGATTCAATGAAACTATATCTGAGGATATGAGGCCATTCCTAAAATATAAGATAGGCTTAGTCATCAATTCCTCATCTACTTTAAATTAAAATAAGCACCAATTTTAAATTGCCTACATTACCAGTCCACGTTGCCTTAAAACCGGAGAAGTAACGATGTGACGATCTTAAATGATATATATTTTTATGACTTTTTCCAAAATCAAGCTTAATAGCTAAACAGATTAATATTTCATACAACTCCTTACCTTTTTCGATTGTGCCTTGTTTTTATCTTCTGTAATCATTTCAATGTCTTCTAAACCTGGAATTGCACCAGACGCCAAACCAGGCAACGGACTTGTACTATTAACTATTTCAACTTTGTCTTCTGGACCCATTCCCGGAATTACTGCAGTAACATCCTCTGTGAACAGCAAATCATCATTAATAAATATTTTATTTGGAATGTTATGGGAAAAATTAATGGGAAAAATGTAAAATACCTATTTCTTGTTCCTCAATTCCTGACATTGAAGCTGGTAACGTATTCAGATTATATTTGTCTCTCATTGTATCACCAGGCCTGTTACGAGTCCAAAACTTACTTGTATGATCATTACTCCCACTACAAAGTATATGACCCATTGGATGCCACGCTAAGGTCCAAACGATGCTGTCATGAGCTTGCTCTATAGCACCAACTTCCTTTTCAGCTCTATGTAAATTAATTATTAATATAATATTCAAATGCAAACCTAAATAATTATAAAACTGAGAATGTATTGAATGATTATATGATTACATCTAGTATTTTATCCGTCGTAGCATGCATATTTATTTTCTTGCTGCCCGGTTTCGGATTCTCATCCATCGTCAGAGCAAATTCACCAAGTTCGTGTAGAGAGTTCACTTCAACGTAATGTTTCTGTTACTTGTTACTCACACTTTTTGGTTCTATATAATTATGTGGGGAGGTTATAAGGTAATGTTGAACATAACCTTATAACCTCCCCACATAATTATATACAACCAACAAGTGTAAGTAATAACAGAAACATTACGTTGAAATGAACTCTCTACACGAACTTGGTGAATTTGCTCTGACGATGGATGAGAATCCGAAACCGGTCAGCAAGAAAATAAATATGTATGCTACGACGGATAAAATACCAGATGTTATCAGCATTGCGGATCCATCCACATATTCAACAATTATATGATCACCCTTTTTCTTATTGAAGCACTAGTACAATAGAAATATACTTACCCTACATGCCAAAAGAGAATAGCACCATCTGAACCGCCACTACAAAATAGGCCTTCATGGATTGGATGCCAAGCAACGCTGCTAGATTCTTTCTTATGTCCCCTAAAAACTTGTACTTCGCTATTTAAGTTTCGAATATCAAACAATTTCAAAAGGTGATCCCTACTAGCTGTGACAAACCAGTTGCCATTATTGTTCCATTTAATATCCATGACGGTACTCTTATGGGCATGTCTATAAGTAATCAAGCATTATTAACATTAATGATTGACGATTGAAGAGAAAATTATAATATAAAACTGTTTTCTTAAAATACTGACATAGTAGCCAAGGAAGTTCCAGTTTTAGGATCCCATAATTTAACAGGCTGTTGATTATCTTTGCTTCCAGATATTATAAGGCCTTTCTGGGGATGCCAATGAATACATTTTACATCTGCTCCATGGCCTATAAATTTATTATATTTATTTTAAAACAATAGCGCATAAATTCTTTCAATTGTATATTAAATGCCATTCATCAAAGAAATTCAAAGAAAAATGGTTTATTTGACAAGGTAAACATTGAATAATAATAATAAATTCGATTATTTATGAAAAATAATTTAACTGTCTCTTATAAATTTGCAAAAATTAAGGATGATATTAAACAACCATTGAGCTTATCCGGTTTGCATTATACAACCAAAACATCTTCAGTAAATATTTTGCTATAAACTATATCTTTCTAAATTTTTTTTTTTTTTAATAAATAAACTCAATAAACAATTTATTGAGTAATTTAAAGTAATAACTAGTTTAAAAATAACAAAAAAAAATAATCAGCAAAACAGAAAACAAACCTCTGAGAATCCTTTCCTCTTGACATCTGTAAAAATCCCATATCTTCACTGTTCCATCGTCAGAACATGATGCAAATTTACTATCAGTGGGACTAAAACTATAACAATTGAAAAACAATTCTCCTTTTATAAATAGAATGTTCGTGATAAAAAAAAAATCTGTTACAAGATCGCAAGCGAATCTCATTTACGGGAAGCAGGTTCCATAGAATATGGTACAGTTCTCATGATGTTATTATTGGCAAAACAGTGAGGAATTCCTAATTTTTTTTTTTTTGTGCGACATTTTTGCCTTTTATGGGCTTGGAGTTTCAATGGCAAATCAGACTTAGAAAACTGTGTTTAACCATTCAAGCACATCCTCATCAATAAAGAATTTATAGCATTTTTTGAAACCTTTCATCAACATCATAAGCCCTCTTTACTTTAGTTAACTAATTACGGAAATAAAGTAAAACCATTGAGCTTATAAAGGGCCATGGCCAGCAGAAGGCGGTTTTTATTGAGGGATTAGCTCGTAGCAGTTCCTGACATTCGCAGCCAATGTCAGGTACTATTTTTAGTTCTCTATATCTCAAGATGTCCAACGCGTGTGAACCCCTATCCACCCAGAACCGTTCATAGGCATAGCATTAGGTAGGAGCTAAGTAGGGTTTTATCATCATAGATACAATTAAAAATTTTAACTGGAAACTATTAATTAAAAAAATATATTTTTTCTATTTTTGAACTCATAAACAAAATGCAAAATACGAAACAAAGTTAAATTATCAATTTATTTAATTAATCATAATTTTATTAACAAATAGCATTAAATAACCTAAAGCCGAAGCTTTTTTTCCTCTAGAAACCTCCCCTCCGAAACCAATCTATCAGTTGCAAGGAAAAATGAATAAACAATAGAAGAATAAATAAACATGCTTCATTAAATTATTTTTCCCCTTCTTGTCTGAGTTTTGAGGAAGGTGACATCATCACCATCATTATTATTATAATTATTATTAGCTTTAATATTTGTAATTTATAATCCGAGATTAGAATACATAAGAATAAATGCTGTGTTAAAATTAAATTGGTAATGTTAAATTGGAAAATGGTATAAATCATAACCATTTTCTGACCTCCATAAATCATAATAATATAAAGTACCTTTATAATATGTATAGAACTGCAGAAGTCAACTGAACCAGAAAAATCTAGATTACTAATTGATTACATATTGGCATATGTAGAGGCAATGTGTATATTTAAAAAAACAAATTATCAAATTGAAATTAAATTACAAATGACACTTCCCAAGAAGTCCCTTCTATAATTATGGAAGATGGAATTTCAAAGCTACTACGCGGTAATTTTAAGTCCATTCATGGTAAAATTATTAAAAAAAAAAAAAAAATCTAAACTCATTTATGAACTTTTATATATATAATGATAACATGTCCAGTGCCAAAAAAAGAAAATTCTGCGTACCAGCAACTGAAAAACTCGTTGTTGCATAATTATTTATAATTTTGCCCTTGAAGCATGTCCAGTGATTATTCCAAGCAAAAATATTCAAAACTTCTTGTTAGTCTTTTTTGCTTTATTTCAGATATCTTCTTGAAATCAGTAAATTTTGGCATCCCTCTCATCAACCGGAGGGATAAAAAATGAAAACAAAGTTTTGCTAATGAAAAAATCTAATTATTATGGTTATTTTGATCATAGTAACTTTGAATAAGGTCGATTTTTTTTTTTATTCCCCCAGCGTTGTATGAGAAAATATTAATTGCAATTTGAGTATCGAAAGTGAGTGTTCACCGGAAGAAAAAAGTGTTTTGAAACCTAAAGTTTATTGGAATGCAGTGTGTTGGTATAAATAGCGTTAATCAAAGATGAGAAACAAAATTTCAAAAAGTCAAAATTTAATATTTCATTTAGAAATTACCATGGAATCCGGATTTCACTAAATACTTACAAAAATCTCTGAAACTGTCTGTATTAAAGATTCATGAAGACTATTTAAGCTAAGGAACATTTTTAGAGAACTGGAATTGGTCATTAAGAGGAGATATGTAGTGACTTGATAGATCCAAGCTGCGATGGGCAAATTTTATGGCTGCCGTCGAGAATTCTCTCTTGGACATTCGGAACTTGAAAGTAGAATGAAGGATAAGAAGACCTTTGATCTGCAAATGTCTTTGTGCATTACCACTTTAGTGAATAGTTTTTAGCGATTTCCTCGAAACTGCTCCCACATTTTTATAAAAACTTGCAAAGTTATTCTACACATAATGATGATCTTTTACTTTGTAAACACTTTTCACAGAAAATGGATTTAGTTAGCTTGATGATGAGTAAACTTCTTGGTAAGGTTTATTTAAATGTATTTTATGAAAGTATATCGAAAAATGCTATAAAACCCGTGTTTAAACTATACTAATTTATGATGCTTTTAAGGAAGCATTTCTAGGCATATAACCTCAGGACTTTGGTTTTTGATCCATAGAAACCAGAGTGATACGATAAAAGTTGCTGCATTTATGCCTAACCCACAGAACAGTGATAATGAAAAATTTATTTCCTCCAAGTCTTCCTCTAAAATACTACTGCCATGTACGTAATAATAATAATAATTGAATTTTTTGTAAAAATCTTAAATTGTAAGAAAATTTGTCGATTACAATATGAAAAAAGGCAGCGAGAGAATTAGTGAGAAAACTACTGGGTTAACATGTCTTCGTCTTTTTGTATTACAATGAAAAAGCTTGGTCCAACTTCAACTACTTGGTTTAATTTCAGAATATTCATTAGTCTTTTCTGATATAATTTAGTCAACCCTATTCTATAATATTCATCTACACAAAATAATAATAAACAAATATTATTTACCAAAACTATAAAAAAAACAAAAAAAAAACTTAATATTCTTCCATATTATTCTGCCATAACAGTAGTTTAAATCATTGTTACTGTTATTCTATATTGGCATTTTTCTTATTAAAACGCCAGTTAATAGAGCAATGTGGTACGAAATGTGGACTAATACAGAGCAGCGGTACTGACCTGATCATGGCCTTGAATCTATTAAAAAACGAATAACACAAGGAAAGTGTGTTCATAAAATATGACTTTGGTGTATAGGAAACCCACCTTTGCCCTTGACACCTGGTCAGAACCGGACCCGTCTTTCTCTTACTACATTTTTTTTAGGTGCATTAACATCTGCGATAATTAGCGCCCGGAACCTTCTCAGTGTAGTGTATTCTCGTCAGTTACAAAAAATAATGCCTATCACCGGATAATGAACAGTAGAATCTATTAGGACAAGAAAATAAGTAAAAAGGTAGCACTGCCTAGTCTCGAACCCGGTGCCTCCAGCCCGCCACGCTACCCTTACTGCAATTATTATAATATAATTGTTAAGTTTTCTTTCAACTTAGAAGTTTTACTATACATTTATTTGCCATTAATGGTGTAAAATCGTATAATTTACTTGTTGGCTCTTAGGCCTTGGGAGCCCCATGAATTTACTAGTCATATATACTTTTCCTGGCATTTTGGTGATCTGTAAACTAATCCTGGTGCATACAAAGCCGTTCTTTGATCCAGTACATTTGCAACAGATTCATATCTTCCTTTTGGGGTTTCCCAAAAGCATTCCGATTTTTCTTTATTTATTTATGTTTTGCTTTCTATTTCTCCTCTAGAAGGAAATCCGATTTTTTCACATTTTCAAAATTGACTTCTCAGCAGAAATAAAAGTTTGAAGCTCCCAGAATACTATAAAGAAATTTGAAAATAATTTAACAAAAGTATCACTTAACTGATTTTTTTTGTTTTGTTTCAGTCCTTCAATATTTACTCAAAATGGCCTATATATATTTAGGAATGTTATTTATTAGAAACATTTTGTTAAAAAAAATGATCAGAAGATTCTGAATGAGTGATGAAGGAAGTACAAAGATTTTTGAGCGGTTCTATGAGCCTCGTATGTAAACGTTAACCAGGCCTATTTTCAGGGGGGTATTATCTAAGGCGAATCAAAAAAAGTTCCTCTTACAAAGTTATATAAGATAAAATGTATTAAATTGCTGACTTTTTCTGTTAAAAAGCACCGAAATAAGGTAAAAAAAATAAATTTTGACTCCAAACCAAATATATGAACTTATCATAAAATAAGTGATTTTGAGACCTTAATAAGAGCTGGAAGAGACCTTTTTTTTTCTATATTAATTGGAAAGCCAAATTCGGAGCCTCTTACATAACAAAGAAGTCTTTATCTCATGATAAAGATAAATTCAGGGTTTTGGTGATTACAAAAACAAGCAATATTGAGTTCCAAGTGTTATGTCAGGCTGGAGTAAAAAATATAAAGATTTAAGGAAAATATGTAAGTAATATTTATTTAGAAATATGGAGCAAAAGGGATTTCTTCTTTTTAAGTTTTATTTTAATATATTTTCTGAAAATATATCGAATAAATGCTAGAAAACGATTTTAGACCTTCTAACTTATGGTGCTTCTAAGGAAGCATTTATAGGCATATGTCTTGAGGGCTTTGGTTTTTAATCCAAGGAAACCAGACTAATTTGTGGTGTTACCACAAAAGGTGCAGCATTTATCCCTAACCCATAGCAAACATTGGCTGCGGAAAATGTATCTCTCCTTCAAAGGGTCTTCATGTGTCACCAATTATATAATATGTATAATTAAATATTGTCAAAATTCCGAATTTGAAGAAATATTGTCAGTTTAATACTTTCCCTGACTTTTGGTAACTAAATAATTTAATTTTTTTTTTACAGAACATTGCGTAAAAGGCATTCAGAATTAGCTATTCGCTTTTGTAATTTTTTTTTAATTTCACTTACCAATTCATAATTTTTAATTTTAATTCTGTTTTGAAAAACTTAAGGTTTAATCTTTACCTAAAGTTTCAATTAAAAGTTTCTAATATTTTTGAACGAACTGTTGTAATTCTAAAAAAAAATGGTAGTGCTCTTACCGCAAATAACGTCGAATTGATACAAGCAAAATAAGTATTGCTTATACTTCACATAAGTAAACAACAATTTGTTCACTGATTATTTCATAAACAACAAAAAGGAGACTGTAGTAAAAAGATAACCATCAACTTCAAGCAACTGAATTGATTGAATCCTTTCAAAACCCGAACCAAAATAAATTACCAATAAAAAATAAAGTCCGAATTTATAAAAAATCATTCAAATCTTTTAAAACTTAGTGAGCAATCATTAAAGAAAAATATTGAGTCCCACAGATAGTGGGATTTAAACTGTAATCACCGCTCAGATCGTATAGATTTAACAAATCTATCAGTCATAAGAGAATTCTCAATCAGGTTTCTGTGGATTGAGATATAAATAAAAATATATTTGTTGAATAATTTCTAAATCGTAAATGAAATGGTGCGACGATGAAAGGAATTAAGTATATCTTATATTGTTGAAAGTAGGTAGTTGGGATGGTAGTGAAACAGGAAATCATCTGCATATTCACAGTTAAAAAAATGTTAAATTAACCACAAAAGGAAGTTTTAGTATCCACGTATCAACAAGTTCGGTCAGTAATTGATGGAAATAATCTATTGCACTTAGCAATGCCAAAACTTTTATATGTATGTTTAACTAGAGTTGCAACGATGGAGAATGGATATGATATTATTAAAAGGAGTAGAATGAATCAACAGTATTTGCTCTGTGCAAGTCTATGTTATTACACTGTTTAACAAAAACATTCTAATGATGGGCGAACAGAAAATATCTCTGATTATTAAAAGAAATCTGGTTTGATTTGTAGTAAATGAAATTTCTACTTTTTATTAAGGACAAATAAGACCAGAAATTTTCTTGCAGGGTCCCTCAATGACTACCTATTTCGTTGTGGTGGTTGGTTCCGCAGAGCTGGAAAGCATCAGAGACATTTTCCGTGGAAGCCTGCTTCATTTTGTGGTCATCGACCGGTTTCGGGCGTTCGCCCATCTTCAGGATGCGCTTTTCAGACAGTGTGCCAACACAGACTCGTACAGAGACTGAGTTAGTGTGAAACTAAGTCCTTGTGGCGAGTTGTGTGGCTTACACTGTCTGAAAAACGCATCCTGAAGATGGGCGAACGCCCGAAACCGGTCGATGACCAAAAAATCAAGCAGACTACCACGGAAAAATGTCTCTGATACTA